>VZTB01001752.1:127360-140025 GCA_013397245.1 Thryothorus ludovicianus
TGCGTGCCCGCGCCCCGCCCTCACCTGGCGCCCAGGTGCGCGGGGCGGCCGCGGGCGGGGCCGGGAGCCGCTGCGCCCATCCCGATCCCCATCCCGATCCTCATCCCCATCATCCCCATCATCCCCATCATCCCGAGCGCGCAGCCAGCGCCGCACGGCCGAGCCAGGGCCGCACAGCTCCCTTCAACCACCCGAGCGTTACGTTGTGCAAGACGGGGCTGACCAAACGCTCCCAGTGCTGGGAAACAACACAAAATCCCTGAGGTGAGATCACAGACTGGGAGAAGGGATATCACACTGAGCCCTCTCTCTTCACAGTGTAGTTTACCAGACAGATAGGAACGAAATCACTTTTCTAAAGAAGGATGGTTTAAATGTCAGGAAGAAAAAACCCAAAGTAGTATTTGCGCTCTCATAACAAAGCGTAGTTTTCCCCTTCTTCCTACTCTCAAATAATAGCAGCACAATCACCATCTCAACCCAGCACTTCAAAACTTCTTTCTCTGAGCTGCTGAACCACAGGTATCTAAAGGTGCTCAGCAAGTAGAAGGGGAATTGGCAGTAGTTGTTCTGATTTGTCACTGCAGTGCCAAAAAATGGGGATGCCAGTTCTTTTAATAATTAATACTGCCCACGAACACTTGGATTTAGACCAGAATCTCTCACACTTCATAGGTTCTGTGATTTATAGGATGTTAAAATCCTTTACGACTTTGACAGCAGATGCCTAAACAGTGCTAAGCACTACATCACCTGAGACAGGCATAGCCAGTGTTCCACTTTTGTACAACAAAATTCAAGTAAGGCACATTTCTAGAGTGAACTTTTAAAAATCTGCCGTTTCCCAAAATAAAGCCTGAATTAATAGGCATACTGATTCCTTAAAACCTCCAAAAAACCACAAACACCCAACCCCAACCGAACATCAAGAACAGTATCAAAGAAAACCCCACTTCAGAACAAGACTTAGACCATTCACATAGCTTCTCATTTAGTAAGTGGTACATCACATAATTAGCAACTGTTAGAGACAAAAGCATGAGACTTTTGCAGTAATGGTCCAATTATCAAAATTTATGGCAGGTCAATGTTACAAAACCCAAAGAGTTCTAATTTCAGTGCAAGATGAAGCAAGAGGCAAAACCACAGAGCAAATAAAGCTAGGAAAATCATTGTTAAGATCTGTGAAAAGTAGCATAGTCATAAGCTGATGGAGAAGTACTTGCTATTTCCTGACGTTATTTTCCTCTTTTTTTCCCCTGTTCAGCAATGTAGGTGGAACACTTTAATGAGTTCTTCATCGTCAGCTTCCAAAGAACTAGAATCCAGTGCCATTGAGACTTCTCTGAAATGCCACCTTACAAAGAAAATCTTCAGCAAATTGTCTAACATTGAGCTCATAACATTATAAAGTATGTTTATAAAACTACTCACTCATTTAATGAATAACAAGATTAAAGTTTAGGTTACTAAACCAGAGCTGCCTGCCTAATTTTAGGAAATGTATAGCCTTTCTAAAAATTGCTGTAGCCTTATTTGAGAAATTATTTGCAATAGTCAAACCTAGTCCAGAAACAGAGGAAAAAAACCCTTCCAATTCCTTCTACTACATTTTTGCTAAGAATTTTACTAGTTTAGTTATTTTTAGCTATTTATAGCAATTTTTTTTTTTTTTTTTTTCCTAATGATACCTCCTAGTCCACCTTCCTAGCATTGGTACAAATCTAAAAAAAGGGTTGCAAATTAAAACAGAAAATATTGTTTAGCACAGTGTTACTAAAAATCATCTCATTTCCTCTAGAAGATATTCTAGGCATTCTGTACCTGCAGATGAAAGGGGGACAAGAGAGAAGAGGAAGAGACACCTATGGCTTATGTTGCTATAGCTACAAGATGCTTAGATTTTCAGTTCCAGTGAATGAATCAATAGAAACCACAGCTTCACTCTCCTCTTTTATTCATCAAAGGCAAAACTGGAAGATGGGTTGCTAAGCAACATCACACTGAAGAGTGCAGGGCTTTGAAATCAGCATTACTGACTCCCCTCCATCCCAGAAGTCTGTTCCATTCAAACCCACTTATTAAGGAGCTAAAACCTCCCAACAAACTACCAGAACATGCATTTTTAAAGAAAGAAACAGTAAAAGCAGAGAGGTATGACACCTAACCAATTCTTCTGCAGAGAAAGAAAACAAAACAAAAAAAACTCCATTTATTTCTTCTGAGAATATTTTATTAAAGCAAGATTTTTTTCTGAAAGACTACTCAGAGTCTTTTTTTTTTAAATTGAAATCCAAAGCCAGGTCTCATTTGGGCTTCTATTTTAAAGACCTCATCTATAAAAACACACCAGTGCCTAGATGGCTAATGGGAATTCAGAAATCTTACCTGCATGGTGTATATATAAAACTCTTCACCAAAAGTTAGCCACAGAAAGTCTAAAGCCTTAGTTCAATTCCTATCAACAAATTTCTGTATCTTACCATTGTCATGACTTAATCTGTCACACCCACCTTATGAAAGGCTAATGTCCATCTTATCAAATCAGATGGAGATGTCCTGAGATTTTTTTAAAACATCTTTCACCTTTTTTTATTCTGAACTTCTGTTTAATGTTATTCCCATGCTATCCAGGAAGTAACAACACATTGATCCTGCATAAATAAAGCTGTGTACAAAGAAATGTTGTTTTACTAGAAGCTGCCTCAGTAAGTACTTGTACTTTATAGTGAAAAAAACCCCACCAACGAGCATAGTTTTAGAATTTATAGCCTACTGACCCCCAAAGCCCACCTGCCAGAGTTCCCCCCATTCTCAGCATCCACATCTTTCCATGTTCCTCATTCCACTCCCATACCATCTGTTTTCCCCTAGTACATTAAATCTTCCCCCTCTGAGCTCTGTCATGCTGCAAAACTTACATACAGAAACCAGGGGGCTTGCATTGTGCCTGGTACAGTCATGTACACACTGACTGCTAGTGCTCAAAGAGAAGGGACAAAGCCACACTCTAAGTTTCAAGGACCCCTAGGAACAAGAGGCCACTTACTTGAGTCTCTTCTCCATTCTAATATTCACACAAATCTTGCAGAAGTGTTATAGTCCTGAGACACATCTACTTATTTTAGTTTAGCTGACCAACAGCTCCAAAGTTACTGGAATGCAGGACCCAGCAACCACCAGCAGGCAGCATCATTGTCTAAGTGATGCACCTCATTGTACTCAGGAAACAAGGCTAAAAACTCCCCAACATACAGCACCCAGCTACTGATAAGCAAGATTAGGTACAACAGTAAACAGGTTCCTTTTGTAGCCTTAACATTGAGTTGTCCTAAAAAAAACCCCAAAAATCAAACTGAAAGTGACTTTACACAATGTCAACAGGAAAAGCTAAAAATTCAAACTGCTTGTAAAATACATAAACTTAATTACTACCATTAAGTATTCCCTTTTCATTCCAAAATATTACTTTTCTAGTAAGACACATAAAACATAAAGTGCCGTTTGAAAACCAAATACAGCAGTGCATTTTGTTTTTTCAAAAATTCTGCATCGGTGAAAAGAAACCTGAGCTTTCTCCTTCCTTTCACTCATTCATGAAACACTACTGCTCCCCTAAAGGTCTCACATTCTGTATATGAGACAAGATCAAAATCCCCTGGAATAAAAGTTATTTCCCTAAACAGGTATTTTGCAGAGATCAAACAAAATGAGAGCCAATTTCTGTATATGACTATATTGTCTACATGTATGGTGTTGAAAGACCATCCACTACAAATTAAGAACAGTTCTATTCATGGAAATCTGACAGGTGGATAATATCATGAACAGAAAGTAAATTCTGGGTAAGACCTGCAGGATCTATGGAAGTCTTTACTGAGTATTTACATAGGATCTAAATTTTAACTGTTACATTTTCATTTAAAAATGTCAATTTAAATGAGAACAATCCACATAGCTGTTTGCTTTCAAGATTTTTAAAAAAATAAAGCATGCCTTTAATATATGTAGAAATAAAATCCCCTCATAATTTAGAAACACATCTGTACTTATAAAGATGACACTGTAATTATGAAGCAATAGTTTACATGAACTAAAATCCAGCATCTTAAAAATGCACCTCCAGTAGACAATACAGGTTTTTGTTTTAGTGTTATTTCAAATAAACACAACAAAATATTGAGTTTATGTTTAAAATGTTTTTATAAAACCGATAACAGTTTGTTATGATGACACTTGACATAACACACATGGGAGTGGTATTCTATCCTGAATGAGAACAAATACAATTTCTTTCTTTCTTGCAGATTCTTCATAAAAAAAATCTAGACCTCTAATATAGTTAAAGTCATCATATCCACAGTGTTTTTTCTGCTGACATCTCTGTCTCTGCAGTATTTCTTTCATAGTTCACAAAGTCTGATCAACAAAACTCCATCATACAAAAAACAAACTCAGTTTCTTAGAGATGCACGGGCCTTGTCCAATATTTCCTTCCTGATCTTCGGATAGTTTGGATGTGCTTTCAGGACCTGTCAAAAGACAATAGAACCCAAAAGTTCTGAGTTGGTAATCTCCCCACCACTGAGCTTACACATTTTAAAACTACAGTAACATGACAAGTTCGTTTTAAGAAGGCACAAGTATCCAATTGTGGATAGAGACCACCACAGATGCAACTCAAAACCAGCTCTATCAAAGACACTTGGCTTCATTTCCACTGTCCTTTCACCTTGGTGCAAAAGACATGGGGGACATGGGCTAAAGACTCTGGGTGGCTTGAAATGCGTGAATCAGAAGGGACCTTTGGAGACATTTCTGAGGTTCTAAGCTTACTTCCTCTGCAATGATGAACTGCCTTTATATTTTCACTCTCTTGGCTCATTCTTATCATATTCTACCTACTTCATCTTCTTCCATTCAATTCCTTCTTCTCTCTTATCCTTCCATTCATTTTGTCCTTCCTAATTATCTTTATTTCTACCAAAAATAGCAAATTTTATTTATTTTATTATTAATATGAATGATTATTAATTCATTATGTCCCCTCTGCTTCTTTAATAGTACGCCTTCCTCTTACTCTGCATTCACTCTGCTTATGTTTGGACCATACAAAGATAATACCTCAAGTTACTTTCTAGCAGTGTCTACTGATGCTAGAATTGGATTTGATAAATTTTTTCAGTTGTAATTCTGTATGGCTTCACCAAGTTGCAACCACATGGCCAAAAGAAGGTGGTGCCATTTGAATTTCCTTTCACATACGACAGCAAGTCACTTTTATTTATCTGGTTCCATGGAGCTCAAGACAGAGCAGATTATAAAGAAGGGATTTAATTCAATCGAGTTTCTTAGATAGGGCACTTTTCCAACATTAAACTATGCATTTTAGAAATGTAAACTCAGCCAAAAGAAGGGTCATTATGTAAAGGAATGTTGCTACAGGAGACAGAGTATTAAACACATACAAATTCTACCTTATGGCAAACATCAATTGCATCAACATATCTCTTTCCTTTCAGGTAATTGAAAGCCAGCTTGTAGCCTGTAATTAAAAGGGTGAGGGGAGAGGGGGGAGAGGAAAAGCAACAACTTCAGTTTTTGTATTGAATAACAAAAATATCACATTTGAATTTATTTTGGGTCACTGTGTGTTTTTAAAGTTAGTATGTTTTTTTCCTACTGTTGTTTCATATAAGCCTGGTAATGATCAAAATTTCTACTGAAAGACACATCAAGCAGTAAACAAAAGTCCTTTACACACTGATAGCTAGGTCTGAATCAAAAGGAGACATTATTGTGGAGAGCATGTGCTACTAGAGAGAATACATAATGGCTGCCTTCTTTCAATTACCATGGTATCCCACTGTGGCCTGCAATACACTGTCCCTCTATAAAGGCAATTCCATTATTAAAGGACAAAAGTAAAATAAAAGAACCCAGATAACAAACTAGGGAATTAAAATGCTATTCAGTACCACTGTCAGCAGACCACTGATATAAAAAATCACATGCAATAGCTAAGTCACATAGCAACATGCCAGGCTGATACTGTCAGCCTCAGAGGTAAAGCTCAAGTGCATCAGTCTGGACAGAGACTAGGCCTGAGGAAAAAAAAGCAATATAAGCAGCAATTTCCAAAATTTGAAAATTTAAATCTTTCACTTTTAAACTTATCCTGGCAAATACAGGCTCTGATACCAGGTTGTATCAGTTTGGCTTCACTTGCCAGATGGAAATTGGTGCTGTTTTAACTATTTTTGTTCTAATCCATAACAATCCTCACAATGCTGCAATGCAAAACTAGAAGTGAGTACGTTCAATATCACACTCTTTTTTGTATGCAAGATTACTTCACAGTTTAATTTCACTAAGGAACTGGTCCTCTTATCTAGACATAAGGTTTTCTAATTTGTTCAATTATATGACTCATTCACATTCAGTTTTGATAATCCATCCACGTATGTGCATTTTCAGAACTATGTTATAAAAGCAGGAGCTAATTAGTCCCATTAATAAAATTCTTTAATCTACATATATTAGATAAAACAATGAACCAAACCACTGCAGCATCCAGCAGTTACAGGTAAAGAAACAAAATGTTTGGCAGTTCATGAGCATAACAGTTAAAATATTTTTTTTAAAAACGCTGTTTTTTCAGCTGATGACAGACTGTCTCATCTTAATGCTGAAAAAAACCAACAGTGCACAAAGAAAGAGCACAGATGAAAGACTAGAAGTTGTATGTATTTCTAAGGGGCAATAAACACATCCCAAAATCTGGAAAAGAATTTGTGTCAACCACTAGCCTTGGGATCTATGTGTTCAGTAAGAAAATGGCATTTTAACCAGTGTATCCTTTTCACAAAGGGTTTCCTACATTTAATGTCTTAATATGAGACAATTTAGTGCAAGTTTCAATATATTATCCAAGCTGGAACTTGATTAGTGCCTCAAGTTCAGTTGGCCATCTTTTTTAAAATAGATATATTTAAAGACATTTAAAATAATATATTTTTTCAATTCTCACTCATGTACATAAAACCTGATCCATATAGATAATTTGAATTTTGAATGAAAAATTAAATTTAAAAATCAGTGACCTGCCACAATCATAGATACATATATATATATTTATAAATGACTCTCTACTACAAACAGTATAGAGTAGATTGCTATAAGTTAATGCTGTACATACAGAGAAAGTTGTTCACAAACAGCCAACAAAAACTGTTTCAGATCAAACCTTGTACTAAAACAGTGAGCAGAAACTTCTGAGGTATCATAAAACTGCTACCTCTTGCCATGGGGGCTTTTCAAGTGACTGATCAGTACACCTTCAAACATTTGTGAGTTTTATGTGAGGAAAACCAGTGATACTTTATTTGTATGGAAAATTACAAACAGTCTTTCTAGTAAAGGGCAATTGTTTCCTTCCTACCAAAATCATACTTTATAAGTTATATATACATACCTACTGTTGGATTTGTTTGGTTTCCATATTTCCAGGCCATCTCATAATTTATTGCTGCATCCTTATATGCCTGTTCCTTTTCCATTATGTATCCCATGTATTCATAAGCCTTGCAGCATGACTGCAAAATATAAACATTCATTTAAAATTTTATTTAGGTAAGCTTCCATATAATAATACTGACAACTTAATTGTTAAAATACCAAATCCATCTGGAAAGCACAAGTGATACTTTTCCTAACTTTGGTGACATAATACTTTTGATTTAAAGTATCTGTGTCACAATGAGTTATATGGAATTATGCACTGCTGCAGATCAAGTAGAGAGTCCATCATGGAGGTCACTGCAATGACTCCTACAAAAATAATTACCTCTCTCAGTTAGTAATAACCCCACACAGATGCATCTCAAGTCTAGTGTTGTACCTTCCACAAATAGTGTTTGGGTTTTTTCCTTAAGAAAGTATGTTCATAGCTTTGTTTTTGGATATGGTTTAACATTATAATTTTCAAATTAAGGCTTAAAGACAGTCACAAGCAACCTTAAGAGAAAAATCAACCATTAAGTATTTAATTTCTTATGAATCCAAGAGCAAGTCACAAGCATCTGAAAAGCAGGTTCCAAAAAACTATTAGGCACTAGTTGAAAATACTAGCCTTGCTTATATTATACATACATATAAATATATATAACTCCATAATAAAACTTCATATGGAAGATACACTAATTCATGCAGAAATCTTACATTTAGTACAAAAAGCAGGGAANCATTTAGTACAAAAAACAGGGAAATTATTTATAAAAGACCTAACTACTGTATGCCCTTATCATGAACCATTTATATTATCATGCTGCCAATAGGTCAAACATTTTCAAGAGAAAAACGTGCACCTTTTTTACAAAGTGCAAAGCATTATTAATACATAAATTAACTTCCATCTTTAATTTTACTATTTCCAAAAGCTTTCAGATCACAGCATGGTGGGATCAGTATAAGAATGCCTTAAAGTTGAGGATAAAAATATACTTCCCTTCTCATTTGTGATAAGCAAAAAAAAAAAGTTCAAAATCAAGAGGAGTAATCAGTAAGAAACCTCAATTTCATAGAAACAGTCTGCTTCTTAGGGTCTTACTAACCAATCCTGTCTTTTAAAATAAAAATATCTTATTAAATTACATTAGGCTTTCATGAAATTTTCACTCAACAGATTTACTTAAATTATATGTCATTCAATTCTGCTAAAAATAATCCAAAAAACTAATGAATCACAGTAATGTTTTCTCAATCCAACCAAGTCTTCCAAATTAGACAATACCACATAAAATAATGTGTCTAGTGAATTGACAAGATATGTTAAGATGTAAACTGTTTAACATCTATTAGTATAGCCAAATTCCTGCTTACCAGCTTTGCATGAAAGCTGGAGAGAAGTCTCTCTCTTTCCTGTGCTGCTTTGCAAGGAGCCAGAGATACACACTTCTAATCTGCCATCCTCCTTGCTATGAGCAGAGCCTGTTTCTAAGTCTCTCATGTGTCTCAAACTTTTTAGAAGAAAACAAATTACTTGGTNTGTTGGAAAAACATCTCTCTCAGAAGTTGTTAAAATGTGACTGAATAATGAACCCTACCTTCTATACTAATGAATTAATAATTAATTAATAAGCATCGTGTCCTTTTCTAAACCAAATCTGTGCTCTGTAACAGTACCCTGAAAACTGCAGCAGAGTGTGTATGGAACACCAGCCTATTGGACTGCCTCACGAGAAGGAAAGTCAAGACAGAGAAGCATGATCAGCTTTTTGCTGATCAAAATGAAAAATAAGCACAAGCCAACATCTGTGCTTGTCCCCATAGTCAAAGCAGGGTATTGTGCAATTTGCCTGCTCAGGAACACTAAGGTAAACACATTAGACCTTATCCCCTGACAATCCACCAGACAGTATTACTATAGGAAAAGATTAATACTAGCATTAAAAAAAATAATCCTGCACTGTAGTAGGCTTATGAACATAAATGTTTAAAAATATAAGATATGAAGATATAATCTCAGTAAATGGAGCAGGTCTCCAAAATTTATACACTCACATCTTTCTTCATCAGTTTTGTGAGACTCTAAAATGCATCTCTGACATTTCATAAACACTCCAAGCTTTTAGAGTCTCCTCAGCTGAAACTTGCGTAAGTTTCTACAAAAATGAACAAAACTGACTAAGCAGCATTCATGGGTTGTTTGTGAAGTTGCCTTGTTTCCTGTCTTGTTTTGGTCTACTTCTCCTTATTAAGTGAAATAGCAGGCAAATGAACAAAAAAATAAATTTCAAAATTCTGTTTCAGAGGCAAAGTAAACATTTTGATGAATTAAAATAGAAAGGTACTAAGGTTACTTTTGACTTACCCTGTTATGACGAAGGCATCGTTTTAGGAGTTCACCTGCCATATCGTATTTTGCAGATTGAATATATATGTCTGCAAGCAGAAGCCAACTCTTTTCAAACTCCTCTGCATCAATGGGATTCCAGCTCATTTTTGAAATCCGTTTTAACTGATTTCTGGCTCGTGGAGTCTGTTTCAAGATCATGTAGGCTGTGGCCATTCCCAGAAGTGCCGGTATATGATCCTTCTGCAGTAAAAAGTACAGCGGCTGTTTGGTGTGCTGTTATTTTGATTTTAATTTTTTTTAAGTAAGACTTTCATCAGGTATCTAAAAGGTAAACTAAAAGCTAAATCTCAGGAAAAAAAGATAGCTATCTTACAGACATCTTACAATTATTTCTGTAATCATGATAACCATCAGGCACAAGAAATGCTAAAAAAACCCACCGGTATTTCATCTCACAAGAAAAAGAATTGGATACCACTAAGAGCTATACTTTTATATACAAATAAATACTTCAGATAACATCTGGAGTCACTTGGAAGTTAAAATATGAGTGGTATTTTTGACTTGTAGAACTACCTGTCAGGGATCAGTGAAAGGGACTCTGATTCCTCTTATTAGGTGTACAGCTCCAAAAATTTAATGTCTAAACTGTATGTATCCAAGCTATATATAAAAAACCAGGATTCTTAAAAGTAACCATTCTGTGCAAGAACCTCAAAAGCAAGCAGTAAGAACTCCTGGCACAAGTGTAATTTTTGACATCCTGCCTTCATTAGTAAAGAATGAGAATGGGGCTCACATCTTGCTACTGCCACTGCCTCCTACATGCAGAGAGTAGAGTTCTATCAGCAGCTACTGTAATGCTTCTTTCTCCTTCTCAGTGCTCCTGACTCACTCTTGGTATTCTGCCTCTACATCTCATTCTATGATTATACTGTAAATATATCTGTCATACTGCATTGAAAAAAAAACCAAACCATCACACCAAAAGCTCCTCTTCTATATAAAAACCTCATCCCCCTTCTCCTTCAGTAGCAACACCTATCATGGATCAATAACCTCAGAAGTCTAAAGAGATTAAAGCTCTATTTTTTATGCAATCCTAGATGGAAGAATAAATAAACAGCATTCTTCCTGGTGGAACTGTCACCATGTGAAAAAGATGCCACATTCACAGGATCTCAGATCAATTCTGAGCAGGACTGGGAAGCCAGTACTGGAGGCAGAGGGACACCTTGTTTGTGATTCCCAGAACTGCCTTACACTCACATCAGCCTTGGTGTACTTGCCTCAAACAAGGGGCAGTTCAGTACACAGTTAAACAGCAGTAGTAATTTACATATTTTATGACATTCTGATAGACTAAATCTTTCTACACGTGCAGAAATAAAATCTGTTGAAAGCCGCTGGTAACAAGAGCATCCATTATTAATCTTAAAACTAGTAACTATAAATAGTTATAAAATATTGAAGATTACGATCATAAGGATGAATTATAAGGTGATGGATGATGATGTCCTGCAGTCTAAAGTCTGTCAAATTGTCATGAAGCACTGCATAGATTTACATCATAAGCCACACTGCTGGCAAGCCTGGGAATTAAAAAACAAGCCCAGCAACCAAACAGCCTACTCACATTTCAGTAACTAGCAATATTAGTACTTAGTTGGGTAATAAATTTGCAATTCAACCAAAAAACTTCTAAAATATATTGTTATTTCAGAAATATCTTTTTCAAATTTTATATAAAATAATCTTTGGTAGGAAAATAATCCCTAGAGCAAACAGCACTAACATGTACCACTGCTGTTGAATGTAAACTACAACACTGAATGCAAACTACAAGACTAGTTAAAAAAAATGCAGTAAGTATGAAAGGGAAGAGTGAAGAAATGAGACAGGGTACTAACCTCAGCCACAACTATTTCTGTGAAAGTGTTCAGTGCTTGCTCAACACTTGATTTTTGTTTGGTTGCCATGAGACAGTAATTCTCCATGATTCGCAGTTGAATGTGACCCTGAATGGTCTGAGGCTTGAGCTCCTTCAGCAGGTTTCCTGCTGTTCTTACAGCCAACTGCACAGACTCCTGCTTCTCTGTTGAATTACTATTATCATAAAAAAAAAGATCATAGAAGCTTATTTTTTAATACACACCAAATTAATTACAAGTTAGAACTGCTTATGTGCTCAAGACATGCCATTTTGTAGAAAAATGGCTCTGGTATATAGGTGTTCTACATTGATCCTCTTCAACAGCAATTCCAACCCAACAAGCTGATTTTAACACTGCATTCCAGAGAAAATGTACATTTTCTCCTTGAGACTCGCTTATTACAGTATAGACTGGTCCCTCACAATAACACAGACTACTCAAAGCACTAGATGATCTCCAAGTTCTAGCAATTTAAATTAAAGCACATTGTCAAGGAGCAGCAGAAGAAGGAGATGATGGAATAATGCAAACAATATTTATTTAATTCACCTACCCTATGTCAGCATCGAGATTTTCAAAGACTTCTCCCCCCACAGTTTCATTATCTGGGTTCAAACAAATTTCAATCATGTTGTAGACTGCGTTCTGTCCCCAGTCACTGTCCTTTCGAGCTTTATTAAAATGCCTCAGTGCATCATTTGGTTCACCTGTGTACCTACATAGATTATTAAAATATTTAAAGTTGGGCAAATAAAATTGTCTGTTCCAAATTCCACCCAAATCCCAAGAAATCCAAGTATTTAAGAACAGATGACCCATTTGCACATACCTATACTGCAAGGTTTGGACACCATACTATTGCAAGGAACTTGTTT
>VZTB01001754.1:4908-18432 GCA_013397245.1 Thryothorus ludovicianus
TCAGTGATAAAAAACACAGACAGACAATTTTCTTGGTCTTAGCTGTTAGGAATAAGCTCCTAAGTTTGTTAAACTAGTTGTAAATAAGTTCCTAAGTTTATTGAAGTAGTTGTAAATAAGTTCCTAAGTTCATTAAATTAGTTGTTGGTCTGAAAGTCAATTTTCATGTTAATTGTTAACAAAATAAATTACCTTGTCCCCCAGTTGTACTCTCCCTATCCCATCAGGAATGCCACCACTGTTCCCCAAAATGGCATCCACCACTAAGGAGGAGGAGGCAGCCACGGTGAATATGCAAATGAAGGGCGGAAGGGCACAACTGAAGTAAAATACCCTAAGACAATGAGCCTACATGACATTTCAAGAAACTAAGAACATATTACACCTGAGAAAGGGCAGAGCAATCCTCCCATGACATTTTTCGATTTGGAGAGTGGTCATCATAACCTAAACAGGAATGGACCAGAGTGACACGCCTGGACTTTGAGCCAGCAAGCGCCTTCCTGAGGCCACTCGCGAGGACGGAAGCCCCAGCTCTGCGCTGCAGCAAAGCTGTTATACTCCTCCTCCTCCACGTTGTCCATGGGAGCAGCGGTGGTGTGCGTGACCCCTCGGGCTCCCACCCCAAAGAGCTGATCCTAATAAAGAAGGGAGCTGGTCTCCTGGCCCTATTGATTTCATTCGCCATCCGCTTTTTGTATTGACCTATGTGACTGTTTCTCTGCGATAACAAGCAGTCATCTTTGATTCTGGGGTATGCTACAGGCAGATAAAGGCCCTGCAGGCAGTGTGCAGGCAAATCACACACTTCTTTGTCATTGTCAGGCCATTGTTAGCCTAAGGTTTGCCAGAGGCCAGAGTGAAGAGCAAGAGAAATGTCAACAGGGCTGGTGCAGAAATGTAAATGGAGCGGATGAAGTGGGCTTGCACATGGGTACTTGGCTTTAAAGAGCACAGAGGGAAGATATGCTCCTTGGGTCCGAGCTCATGATGGGCATTGGACACAACACGATACTCCAAAGTAAAGTAGGAATTATCTCTCCAGCTTCTGCATGGACAAAGGGGCATCCATGACACAAGCTAACAAATCTACCATGATTGTCATGCCTGTGGGATCCTTCTGCAATGGGGATGTAGCAGAGAGTTACCTGCAACTATTTTGGCATCATTAGCATCAGATGGTTTTTTTTCTGCAATCTTCAGCCTGAGCTCCAGATACTGAACTCTGCTGTCTTCAGAGACCAGCCTTCATTTACCACTTTGAATCTTACCTGCATTTATTTACTTTCACCTTTGCAACTAAGCAAAGTTGTCAAAGTTTATTTACAATCACTAAGCAATATTTGGAAGCTTTATGCTACTGAAAAAAATGTGTTGAATAGCCTTTGTAAAACATGTAAACAAAATTAACATCAAAGCCAAAGAGTTTAGGCTCTGTGAGCTGTCCCTGCTGGCTGGTGGATGGTAACTCACACATGCTCTGAATGTGCATGTGCTGTTTGAGACAAGCTCCTCAGGGGGTAATGATAAAATGCGTACAGTGTTATCGCTCATACAGCACGAAAGACACATCCATAGTTGTTCTTCTGCATTAATAGCAAGTTCAGAAACTTTGGAGCAGCTCACGTATCTGTGCTAAGATATCTGTTCACTCCAGAGCACTAATGATACAGGTATTTCCTAGCAGCAGAGATTCCTAAGGAGAGGAGTAGAAAGCAGCTGTCCCTCAGAGTCAGGGGCCAATTCCGAGAGACACAATAGACAAGTCTTTCTCCTTTACTCTGCTGTCAGCTCTTAGATCAGATCATCTCAAGGAATGTGGCCACAGGCCATATTCAGTGACTGTCATCAGCAGCTGGAGGGAGAGAGAACATTAGGCTAGTTAGGCAATTTTCAATACTGTGTTTCATAGCATTAAAAAAAAAAAAAAAAAATACCCACACCGACAAAAACACAAAAATCACCAAACCCAATCCTCAAATGCCACCTAGTGGTAAAAGCTATTTTCTGCTTTACAGGGAAACAAAGTGTCAAAGGACCACCACTTCATGAAGTCGCTGTTAGACCCGTTTTGGTTTTCTGAGTTCACTTCACATCCTTACACTTGAATGTCTCCAGGTAAGAGGTTCTAGGAATATTGGAAATATGTTCATCAATCTCAAGCTCTGCAGTGCTGGGGCGCTGCAATGTCTCACTTTCAAATGCCTCAATATGGGAGCAGTGTCCCCAGCTCCAAAGTGGGGAAGCCTGTCCTTGCAGTAGGACAGTGGCAGGTCTACTACATGCAGTTGGTGTCTGTGAACCAGAAGCCTTAAGATGCCGTGAAGCGAGACAGCCACCCATGGTGCAGGTACAGAAGCAATCTCACATACAGAAACTTTAAAGTCTTATTAACGCTGGTGTCTCAGAACTGGTTCAAAGTTGCTGTAGCAAGATTGTAGCAAGTACTGATTCTATTTGAAATCCCTGTGGGTGGCTAAACAGGCTGTCAACATTGACTGAAATGGTCTGCATAGCATGAATCTTAGTTCAAATTACAGACCTTTTGCTGGTACCTGCAGCCTTTCACAAGCACTTCCTGGTCCTGCTTGATAAACCCCCTCCTGTCACAATGTCCTCAGAGGTCACTGATCAGTTGTTTTCTGTTTGGATATGTAGTGTTCTGGGGCTGCTTTTCTGCAGAAATATTCCTCATGTCTCTGAGAAGATGCTGTTGGGACCCCTGATTCAGCAATCAGCTGGGACCCCAGACCAGAGCAAAGCTGAGCCAGTGATCTGCCCAAGCTCTGAAGAACTACATGAAGTTCTCTGGTATGACAAATTCTGCGCTCCTGTAGTTTTAACTCCACATTACAGCAAAAGAGCCTTTAATCAACTCGCAAGCAATCTGCCTTCTTCAAAGCAGCACCATGGCAAGAGGTAGACAATATGACTCCAGTGAGTGTACTAAAGAACTCGTCCTCTGAGAAGTGCCACTCCAGACAATGTTCCCACCTTATAAAGCTTAGTACCACATTAGAAAGCCTAGATCAAATTTGAAAGCATCTGTTTTTCAGCTAATGTACATCCATATGAAAAGGAGAGTGCTGATAGTGAAAAAATCTCTGTATTCCTGTTGTGGTGTGTTTTCTTTCAAGATGTTAAATTTTCCCATTGTAATGGTTTGTTCCTGTTATATCCCCCTACATTGTTGGTTTTGTCCAAGTTGTCCCCTCCCCTCCTTGTAGAATGTTCCTTGTTCCTCCTACCCCTGGTGTCAATCCACCTAAGTACCAGCCCTTTGCTCCAGCCCCTTCTGTGCCCGTCATTGTTACCCTATGCCCTGTTCTTGAACCTTCCCTGTCAATCCCACCTTGGGTCAATCCCTGATGGTTCCTCCCCCTTGGAAATCCGCTAATCCTTGATGCCCCATTGGCCCATGTGACCTATTCCCCTCTCAAAGTCTGTCATTGGTAGATACATTGTAAACCCTGCCTGTTACTCCTCCCCACTCTTTCCCCTATTGGTTAAAGATTTGTATCCACCCCTGAGATCTCCCTTGCTTAAAAGCCCTGTGCACCCTTGTTCTGTGTCTTTCATCCCTGGACTCTCTGAGGAATAAACTGCCTTGGAAGCCATATGGAAGACCCTTCCCTGGTCTTTATTCCAATCCTCAGTGCTGATACACCTTGTACCATTGAGAGCAGATTTGTTGCTTCAAGGCTGAATGGTCCTGCTCTACCACCACTCAGAGTATTCATAGTCAGAGAGTGGCCACACTTGGCGCATTTTCGGGTAAGGGCTAACAGGCAGATTTCTCTGCAGCACTGCGGCAGATTCCCTGCTGGAAAGACCTGTGGCTTGATCTACTTCAACTGGTTTTCTCTTTCATTTCCCTGTAGCTGACTTACCTTTAAGAAAAATGTGTAGGTTATGGTGTGTACAGTAGCGTTATGATTACTTTAAATCTCAGTGTATGCTACCACCACCTGAAGAACTTTTTTAGACTCTCCATGACATTGCAAGGCTCAAAACATGTATCTGCCAAGCCCATATCCTAAGAAAATTCAAATCAGGAAAGAGCAGCCAGAGATTTACCCCAAAACCTGAAGTGCAGTGGGACTGGCACCCACATGGAGAGAAGACACAAGAATACAAGACTTGCATTCTTACCAGGCTTACAAATCTCAAAGAATTTGGAATCACTATGTTTAAGATCATTTTTACAATAGAAAACAAAAGTAATCATCTTTATAGAAGCCTTTGCAGTCTCAGAGGTGGGACAATGCCTTGAAGATGTGATGGCAATGATGGCTTCAAGCACTCATCCACTTCTTTGCACTCCCCTCAGAAGGAGACACCTGCAAAAAGGAATAGATGAGAGGACTGTTGCGATGCATAATTTGATGTTTATTTGTGTGTTTTATACTGTTCATTTGTTACACATTCGTAATGGTTTGCCCCAAAGTTCCTCCTATGTTCCCCCAGTTGGTTCCTTCTTAAGTTGTTTGCGTCTATTTCTGTACAAGTCCGTTAAGACAGCTATTTGTCAATCAGTTGGCTGCTTCTCCCCAGTTTTCCCTTGTTTGGTCTTTCCCCTCCCCTTTTCCTAGCCATTTCCCCATCAATCTTTCCTTAGCCTAATCCTGATTTTTCACTCCCCCTCACACCACCTAGAAACACCCTTGGATTTGGTGTTGTATCCTTTCCACCGATACTGTATAAAACCCCTAGTGTGGGGACACTTCTTTGAGGTAGCCTCAGGGTAGCCTTGAGCGCTGTCTTCCGTCCCTGTATCCTTTGGAGAATAAACTTGTCTGGAACTCATACTGGCGCGGTCTCCTTCATCTTTCCTTCATCTTTAGATACACCGCCAGCTCTTCAGATGGCACCTGCGATTCCTCCTCACAGTGAGCCTTAGCTGCACCCAGGATTGCACGGCTTTCTTGGGGCAGCCCACTCGCGACCACTGTGTCCAAGCTAGCTGGGGCTGAGCTAATTACAGACACAGCGCATCATCTGGCCCCAACGTGAGTCCTCCTTTGAGGGCTGAGACCTCATGGAGCTGACCAGTGTGGACCTAAATCCGGTCACTGGAGTGTCAGAGGTTCCCAGTGAGAGCACGCTAGTTTTTTGCACAGCAGTGCTCCCGGGAACAAGGAGGATACCCCTCAGTGCCTGGAGGGATCTCTTCCTGTGTGGAGACCATCCCTGCCATGTTTCATTCTGGAGCCACCAAGGGGGGGTAAGATTATTGAGGTGAAGCCCATTGTCCCTAGTGGGTAGACAGGTGAAGAGGGTGCTTGTCACTCCCAGGGGCTGTTTCCAGGCCCTCTTCTTTCCTTTTTTCCTTTTAGCAGCAGTGGTGGGCAGATTCATGTTGCATGTTGACAGGATGGGTGCAAGACTCTCAGCGCAACAGAGGGATTTTTATTTCCAAGTTGTGGCATCCCTACTGTGTGGGAGAAAAAAGCGTTCAAGGGGAAAACTGAAGCAGTTTGTCCACTGGCTGTTTTTTCCTCAATGTCGCCGCTAATGAGGCAAATGTGTCTCCTTCTGGAAAGCAGTGGGGGCAAAGTTAGCCAAGCTAACCCAGAAGGGAGACCACTCAAGAGACACCTTTTACTCACTCTTCGTTACCATTCTGGCAGTGGTGAAAGAGTCGGAGAAAGAAAAAGGAAATGGAAAAACAGCCAAAATCGTTATCCCCAGTTCTTCCCAAATCCCCTATTCCTACTCCTCGAAATTCTAATCCCTTTTCCCCTACGCTGGATGGGTCACAGGGAACAAACCAAGTGAATGTGAACATGCAGGGTGGCGGTGAGGTTCCCCCTGGTTCCCCACTGCCCCTTCAGTCCTCTTGCCCCAACAGCAAGGTACTGGCTGTCGGGGCCCCTTCCCTCATCCCTCTTTCCTCGCCATCTTTCGCAATTGTGAGTCCCCCAGTTAGTTTGGTTCCAGAATTCTCCCCATGTTTCCCCACCTTACCCCAAGGGGCACAAAATGGCAGATGCCATGAGGTAGAGCCCCAAGATGGCAGGTGCCTCTTGGCAGGAGCCCAAAATAGCAGTGGCTGCTTAGCCAGATTGCAAAATGGTGGCAGTCATATGGTGAGTGTCCTGTCTTGGGTACTTTCTCCTTCCCAGAATCCCTACCTCCCTTGTCCCTCCCCTGTGACCACCCCCTTCTCTGCCTCCCTTCTTGTAACAGCTCCCCTTGCTCCATCCCAAATCCCTCCCAGGGATCCACCCACTGTTCTACCCCTGGCTCCACCCCTGACAACACCCCTTGCTCCTCCCACAGCTCTTCCTCCAGCTCCACCCACAGTGCCACCCCCACGTGCATCAGTGGCAGACACCTCCCCCCTGGTGGCTCCACTCAAGGTCCCACCTCCTTGCCTTTGGCCTCTGATCCCTCACTTCCGACTTCTGGTTCCCACACCCTACCTTCCAGTTCCTCTGCCATTGAGATTGGAAGTGGGAGGCCTGTAAGCTGGAACCCAGAACCTGACTCCTCTTGGTTTATTACCAAGTTAAAACCAAGTGGGCCAGTACTTAGACTAGCATCCATTTTGTTACGAAAACATTAAAGAGCTCTGTAGAGCCCAAAAGGAGTTTGGTAGAGAAAGTGAGTTTTTCAGAGGGTTACTGAAAGCCACTTTCTCTGCCAATGTGCTAGTACCTGATGACATCAAAGGGTTGTTTTCCTGCATGCTCTCCCCATCGGAATATGGGCTGTGGGAGAGCACATGGAAATCGTTATTGGGAGAACTTGTGGAGTTGCTACAGAGTTTGAATTTGGCCAATGATTGATATGGGAATTTTTTAACAGTTGATCACATGAGCAGCGAGGGGGGATGGGCAGACCCCCAAACACAGGCAGGAGGAATCCCTAAACCAGTTCTGGAGAGAATAAAAGATGCTGCAGAAAAGACATTCTGCCTGATGCCATTGCCAGGTGTCATTGAAAACTATCTGATGATTAACCAGGTGCCCTCTGAGCCCTTCATAGACTTTGTCGATCAGGTTCGAGTGGCAGTGGAGAGGTGCATTGAGATCCCCAACATCAGGGAAAGGGTGATCCTGGAGATCGTGCAGCAAAACACCAACAAGGCTTGCAAGCAGGTCATCCTGACCCTGCCCACAGTGCCTCCACCTTCATTGAACACCATAATTGAAGCCTGCACTTGATGGGTCAACACCACCCTCAACCCA
The DNA here is from genome assembly GCA_013397245.1 of Thryothorus ludovicianus. Lineage (NCBI taxonomy): Eukaryota > Metazoa > Chordata > Aves > Passeriformes > Certhiidae > Thryothorus > Thryothorus ludovicianus. Next base: position 12,102 of record VZTB01001754.1, read on the forward strand.
CCCCAGCGACAACAAGGGCCCAGAGAGAGGTTTACTGCAGCTGCAGAGGGATCCTTGGAGCCACCAAAAAAGACCATTTGTTTCAGGTGCCACAAAGAAGGGGACATTTAGAGATTCTGCCCCCTCAATAAAAAACCAACTGCCGCACCGGGGGAGAAGGAAGCTCCCCTAAAAAACTAGGTGGGGAGCAGAGTTCTGCTTTGCATGACAAAAAAAATGGAGCAGACTGCCATGCCGCTTTGGCAGAGCCGACAGAAAGGTAGCCGAGAGCCTAGCCCACCCATTTCTGGTTCCATTACCACTCAGGACAAAAATGAGCTGTATAGGCTCAGACTAGCTCAAAGCATCACATTCTCTAACACAGACAGGCACACACTTGAAATGAACTTGATATACTTTCCAGACATTCATAAAAAATGGTATTGATTCTTAGTCATTGGGGACACCAAGTATATTCCCCTAGAGATCGAGGTTGCCCCGGCTGTTTTTCCAGCTGAGCCAGAGCAAATTGTTCTCTGGGCACTCTGTGTCCACCCCCCTCTCTTTCTCCCAAAAGGCCAAACCATCACCCAGGTGATACCTCTACCTGAAATGCGCATGGGTGACAGACAAGTGTCAGTGTATTGGGCGCAGACAGTAGGGGGAGACAAGCCAATTATATGCTGCAAACTGCAGAGGGAGGAAGATAGGATCAGATGGAGGGGATGATGGACACAGGAGCGGATGTGACAACAGTACCGCCACACAAATGGCTGTCACATTGGGAGTTGCAACCTGTGGCTGGCAGAGTAACGGGCATTGGGGGCACCAAATTGGCACAGCAAACAAAGAGCATTGTGAAAATTGAGGGGCCGGACGGAAGATTGGCAACTTTCTATCCTTTTGTACTAGATTTGGATTATACCTTGTGGGGGAAAGATGTCATGTCTCAATGGGGAGTCAAATTTGAGTTATCAAAAACTCCCCAGGATGTTTAGTCATGGCCACTGAGGAGTGCCTAACCCAAAAACTGAATTGGCTGATGGATTCTCCAGTTTGAGTGGATCAGTGGCCGCTGAATCGACAGAAATTAAAGGCGTTCAATGAGCTGGTGGAGGAGCAGTTAGTCAAAGGAAACATCGTTGAGACCAACAGCCCCTGGAATTCCCCAGTGTTTGTTATCAAAAAGCTGGGGAAGGACAAGTGGCAGCTCCTTCACGACCTCATAAAAATTAATGAGGTGATCAAAAATATGGGCCCTCTCCAACTAGGTATGCTGTCCCCTACAATGCTTCCCCAAAATTGGAATCTGGCCGTGATCAATATAAAATCTGTTTCTTTCAAATTCCCCTTGATNAGATTGGCAACTTTCTATCCTTTTGTACTAGATTTGGATTATACCTTGTGGGGGAAAGATGTCATGTCTCAATGGGGAGTCAAATTTGAGTTATCAAAAACTCCCCAGGATGTTTAGTCATGGCCACTGAGGAGTGCCTAACCCAAAAACTGAATTGGCTGATGGATTCTCCAGTTTGAGTGGATCAGTGGCCGCTGAATCGACAGAAATTAAAGGCGTTCAATGAGCTGGTGGAGGAGCAGTTAGTCAAAGGAAACATCGTTGAGACCAACAGCCCCTGGAATTCCCCAGTGTTTGTTATCAAAAAGCTGGGGAAAGACAAGTGGCAGCTCCTTCACGACCTCATAAAAATTAATGAGGTGATCAAAAATATGGGCCCTCTCCAACTAGGTATGCTGTCCCCTACAATGCTTCCCCAAAATTGGAATCTGGCCGTGATCAATATAAAATCTGTTTCTTTCAAATTCCCCTTGATGCCAATGCCTCACGGTTTGCCTTCTCAGTTCCTTCCATCAACCAAGAAGCTCCCATAAAGCGTTACCATTGGGGAGTTCCTCCCCAGGGCATGAAGAACTCACCAAGCATCTGCAAATGGTACATTTCAAAGCTTCTGTCTCCAGTGCATGCCCAAGTGGGAGAAGCCACCATCTATCACTATATGGATGATGTGCTAGTGTGTGCCCCCAATGACTCTGAGTTGACCAGGATTCTCACCAAAACTGTCACAACCTTGACGGCAGCCAGATTTAAGATCCAATCCGAAAAGGTGCAGCAGCTGCTGCCTTGGAGGTACCTAGGTTTAGGGATTGCCAACCAAACTGTAACACCTCAAAAGTTGGCAATCAATGAAAAACCTAGGACGCTGAGAGACCTCCAGCAGCTGTGTGGCTCATTGAACTGGGTCAGGCCCTACTGGGGCTAACCATGGAGGATCTAGTGCCCCTGTTCAACCTGTTAAAAGGGGGGGAGGAGCTGGATTCTCCAAGGGCACTGACCCAGGAGGCAAAACAAACCCTGGAGAAAGTTCAAGATGCACTGTCCAGCCGGCAAGCTCACCATTGCCAGTCAGAGTTGCCTTTCAATTTTATTATATTCAGGAAACTGCTGCACCTACACGGCCTGATTTTCCAGTGGGACAGCGACCAGAAGGACCCCCTCTTGATCATAGACTGTGTGTTCCTAGGTCATCATCTGTCCAGGAACATCACCAGGCCACAAGAGGTGATGGTCCAGTTGGTATTGAAGGCTAGGGCACGGATGGTAAATGCATCCGTTTACCAATCACATTGTCAACTGGGAAAATGACAAATGAGACCTTGGAGCAACTGCTCCAAAACAACAAAAGGCTGCAATTTGCCCTTGATAGCTACACAGGAAAAATCTTAATTAACTGTTCAGGCCATAAATTGTTTAACACCCAATTTAATTTGGTGCCAAAAGACAAGTAGAGTCGGAAGTCCCTCAAAGCTCTAACCATATTTACAGGAGGTCCCACAAGTCAGTGATGACCTGGAAGGACCCAGAAACTCAGCAGTGGGAGACTGATGTTGAGGTTGTTGAGGGACCACCTCAAATTGCTGAGTTGGCCACTGTAGTCAGGGCCTTTTAGAGGTTTCCTGAACCAATATCATCACTGATCCGGCGTATATAGCAGGGGTTGTCTCCAGGGTGGAAAAATGCAGTCTTGCGATAAGTCTCCAATCCAGTCCTTTTCAGGTTGCTCTCAAAGCTTATTCACTTGGTCTCCCACTGAGAGCATCCATTTTTTGTGATGCATGTGAGATCACACACCAACCTCTCTGGATTTATCTCGGAGGGAAACAGCAGAGCAGACGCTTTGGCTGCTCCGATTCAACTGGCAGGCCTGCCCAACATCTTTCAGCAGGCCAAGTTGAGTAATCAGCTGTTGTGGTGCGTGTTTTTGTTGATCATTTATGCACTTTTGTATCAAGGTTTTGTTCATATGTTTAGTTGGTATGTTCCTAGTTTTCCCCCTCACATTTCCCTAGTTGATGTATCCCTGAGTTGATTACTATCTTTGTTAAAAAGTTTGTTTTCTGTCAATCCCCCAGTTGCTACCCCCTGACTTTCCTTTATATGGGCTTTCCCCTCTCTCCATTCCAGCATCTTCCCTGTCTGTCATGACCCCCCTCCTGTCTGTTACAAGTACCCCACCTCTTTGTTCCAGCACCTTCCATGTCAATCTTCCCTGGACCCAATCCTAGAAGCATCAGACCCCCTGGTCGTCTCGGGGTGTCACCCTAACCTTGATGTTCCATTGGAGCAAGTGACCTCTTTCCTCCCCCCCCACACTCTGGTTTGCCTTTCCCTTTGATTGATACTTCCATCTCCCCACCTTTGCTGTTGCCCCATTGGTCAGTATACTGTATCCATCCCTGGTATAAAACCCCCTGCACAACCGTGCTTGGCACCTTTCTGCTCCTGACCCCTTCAGCTATAATAAACCTGGGCTGGAACCTCACGGCGAAAGGTCTCCTCCTTCTCCTTTGCTCAACCCTTGTCGCACTCATGGATGTCCCGTGTTAGAGCTCACCGCTCTAAAGGTTCCACCCGCAGGCACCCCCGTTCACCTGGGCGGTTCGCCAAATGTGCCGCAGCTCTGGAAAACCGCCAAACTAGCCGGGCTCCAGTAGGCTGTGACAATCAGCAGTTCCACCAAAATGTCCCTGGGTTGGTCCACCAATTGTATCTGAGGCGTGACCAAGCCCAGGTGATTGTGGCCTCATGCCTAAGCTGCCAAAAGCTTGCCCTATCATAGCTTGGCAGCTCTGAGGTGTGGCAGACAGACATCACACATGTTCAACAATTTGGCAAATTGAAATATGTGCTTGTATCCATCGATACTTTCTCGGGTGCTGTTTTCACCTCAGCCCATGCAGGAGAGAAGACCACAGATGCCCAAAAACACCTTGTACAGGCCTTCTCCTTGCTGGGGGTCCCAAAAAGCATCAAGACCGATAAAGGTCCAGCGTACACCTCCAACGTGTTCAGTGAATTTATGCAGGACTGGGGGAACAAGCACAAGAAGGGCATCCTGCACTCCCCCACCAGCCAGGCTGTGGTAGAACAGGCACATAACACCTTAAAGAGGACCATGGAAAAGCAATGGAAAGATGTCAAGCTGATTAGCCCTCACCAACGGCTCCACAAGGCGCTCTATACGATCAATTTTTTAAATTGTTCATTTGAGAGCCTTAATCCACCACTCCTCAGGCATTTCCATCAAAGCCTGCAGCTTGAGCTAAGGGAAAAACCACCGGTGTTCGTTAAAGATCTGGAAACCTGGGAAATTCGAGGACCTACAAACTGGTCACCTGGGGACATGGATACGCTTGTGCGTCCAGGCCCTCAGGCCTGAAATGGGTTCCCAGGAGGTGGGTAAAGCCCTATGTGCCCAGAGACAGCAAAGAGTCGGCCTCCACCACTGACCCACTGAAGAAAGAACAAAAAGAGATAGATGTGGCATGGAAAAGGACACAGGAAGAAGGAGTAGAATGTGCAGCAGTGGACCCCAAGAGTGTGAACTCTTGAAGTTCCTGCTCAGGCTTTGGCAACATTTCCACCCATTCCTGCCGAAGCAGCAGAGGATCAGTCACAGAAATTTTGTGTCAAATTGGCAGCCATACCCCAGTTAGGGTCATCTGGGAGATATAGCAATAAGGAGTTTTAACATCACTGAATTTCCATTGGTACTCCTTAAAGCTGGGTGGAATCTCCTCAGGCTTATATGGGATCCCCACCAGACAGGTTGACGGTGGGTCATCCATGGCGGATGGTGACAGGCACAGATGATCTTGCTGCATGGCTTTCGCAAGAGTGACACATTCTTTTTTGGCTGTGGGACTATCCACATGTCACCAAAATGGACTAAGATGGACATCATGAAGATGAAGAGAACTCTCATGTTGGATGTCAATGATCTTGAACAAAAGCAAACACAGACAACATTAGTTGGGGAAATTATTCTGAGAACAAAAGGCTTAAGGGGGAAACTTTGAAGGAGGGAGTGTGGACAGGGTGGTGGAGACAGGAGTTCATCAGTCCATGGACTCACTAAGACCACAGGCATATTCAGAGGCACTGACAGATTGGTAGCAGGGACGCATGTCACCTCCACCCTCTCCATTTTTGTCTGCTGCAAACCTTTAGGAAAAGGCACTATTTGGAAGCTGGCGTCACTTTTCATCTTCTTTTCCCTGCTTAAACTGCAACGTCCATTACTTTTACAATTGAATATTTAACTTACAGATCAAAGGCCAGTAGTCTTTCTAAAAGAAGATAGTGCTAGCCCCTAAAGTTAACACAATTTAACACAAGGCAGTGAATGAAATCTGCTTTGAAGTGTCACCCTCCAGCTCAGGTCCTTTTTTACTTATACACATTAAGTGAAACTATCCTGATGCAAACAAAAGCCATTACCTAAAATAAAACATTTTTTGATAGAGACAATACACTAATTGTCAATGGATGAGACAAACCTTTGCAATGAGAAATTACAGAGGATAAAAACTGAGGTCTGAAAATCTGTTGGTTATTTTAGTATCTCTTATGACCTCCAGTCCACAGTAGAACTTTACACCCTTTTATGAAATACCTTAAAGAAGACAAAATACATTATTTCTTTTTTTCTTATTTCCTTTGAGTTAAGATACAGACAGAAGTGGATTTGCTTCTTGCCTGCTCATGTAGCCTATCTTACTGTCCTAGTTTAACTTGATTGGATAGTTTTGTGGTATTGACATGTGAGTAAAACAATGAAAAGGGCTGATACACCATGGTGAATACACATTTTTAGATGAGATTCCAGAAATCTGGCTCTTTTGCTTTCTTGTGGGGGAGAGGTAAGAGGCCTGGCCTGGCTTCTTCCTGTGGCCGGGCTGGGCTGAGTTTCTTCCCCCCCTTGCCTTGCTCTGTCATTCTTGGCCAGAGAAAGCGGGGAAGAGAGGGAGAGAGTGAGCTAAGGCTGGCTGGTGC
>VZTB01001755.1:0-67257 GCA_013397245.1 Thryothorus ludovicianus
CTGTCTGTGCTGTAGTTCACCTCGTCTGTATCCATATCACAGTGCCTCCCAGGAAACCAGCAGATACAAATTCACTGGACTTGACACTGATGGTGAAGTGTCGAGGGCTCCTGATCACATGAATCTGGATTCATGGAGTGAAATGTGAAATCTCCTCTGCAATCATTCCTTCCAGCTATCTGAAAGATCCTCATGGATCTGCTCTCTTCTAATAAATAACCACTGTGAAGCAGTGGTTTGAATTACACTATTTTTGGTAAATTGAAAATCCTTACTTTAGCAGTGCTAAGGTTACTGACAAGATACATCACTGAGGGCTGGATCGTTGCTTCAGGGAGCAGATACTCAATCAGTAGTCAAGCTCTCAGTCCAGATTTTAAGAGTGGGATACCCTTATCTGTCACCAAAGTAGCAGTGTAGCTCTGTTAACAGCAGTGTGTTTGGAGCTGAGCAGTGGCAGTGGCTGTTGCTACACCAGGAGGATGCTCCAGGCCCATCCCCACCCCAGAACACCTGGTGTCTCCATTCAAGAGCAGAAACTCACACACCCAACACTGACATTTCCTCTGCTACAGTGATATGGGAAACATATATGTGTATGACTATTCCAAATTTTAGAAGCACTTAATATGTGGGTGGAGGGGAACAGGAACAGGAATTTAGTTGCTAGGTAAAGGCCACAAGGATTAGATGCATATTGTGAAAACTCAGTAAAACAGGGCTTAGGTATTGTAGAAATCCGATAAAGCAGAACCTATGGTTTAAGAAACCAGCAAGAACCAGGCTCTTGGTTTTGGCCAGGAGAAACTGACCTGGGAAATAGCCAAACCTCCACTGCACCTGTCCAGAGATGGAGGTCAAACAGTGAACACTGGGGAAGATGTCTTTTACTTCATCAGAGGACCCTGAAGAGCCTGGGCCATGACCACCACGAGGCGTGGCAGCACAGAATTAATTACAGTATGAAGTGTAAGGAGGCGGAGAGTGGATGGGGAATGGGTGAACAGGGAGGTGTGGGTTTGTGGGATCAATTTAAACCTGGAACCTGTCTTGACCAGGCACAAAGGTATGGTGGAAAATCCCCCCTGCATCCCAGCTGGAAATAAACACACCGCTCTGCAATTTTAATTGTAAAGTCCTTATTCCATGACACAACAGCAGCAGGAACATCCCTCCAAACTTCACATCCTTGCAAAAAAGCCAGGCCCTGGCTGCAGCATGTGCCCAGGAAATGAGGTTCCCTTTAAGCAGGAAAGGCTGTGGGTGGGGGCTGCAGGAGCCTAATGAAGAACAGAGACAAGAAAGATTTTTTCTGCTTTCAGGGCCACTAAGTTCTGATTGTGTTCATGTTGCCCTAGAGGTGTTTCTGTGCCCTTCAAGGCTGCCAGTAGAGGTTTGTCTGCTAGAGAGGACTTTTTTTTTTTTTTTGTTCCGGTGAAAAACTCTGAACAGGACAAGGTTATTTATCAGTGCCTTGGCTGAGCAGTCATAAAAGTGGCAATAATAGTTAGTTGATAAGAGCAGGAGAAAGGCAGGTCTCCAGCCCTGGGAAAGGTTTTGACAAATGGCTGCTCACTAGACTGGAGGTGTTGCTGGCTTGGAGACAGATGGGCTCATCAGCTGTGTGCAGGTAATGCTACAGGTAAATGAGAGAAATTATTGTAGGTGTAGTTGAGGTCATTACTGAGACCTCTTTAATCTGCCGTTGGCATCTTTTGCCTTCATAGCTAACTCATTTTTCTTTGAAAGAGACCAGGGAGTGAGGGATAAATGAATTCTCTAGGCACAAAGAAAAGGGTGTTTCTTGAATTTGGTGCCATGCATTAAACAGGTGTGTTTGTGACAAATCTTTGCCCCAAGCTGTTTTGTTGCAAGTTACTTGGACTCCCGATTTGCAATCAGTTAATGATAGATTTAGTCCTTACTTTTACAAATTTTTGTCTTTTCTATTTCCTTAAGTGTATCACAATAGGTGTCAGCTGGTATTAACTGTAACCATTTGTTCAAAAATTTCTATACAGATTTAGGTGAGTGGTAATTGAGTGTTAAAACCCCACAGTCCCTTTTCAAAAGGAGACAGTCTGCAGCTTGCCTTGTATAATATTTTGAGCAGTACAGATTTGCTATGTTTCTCGATTCCTCTCAACAAATACCAAATAATTGTAAAAATAAATATAACGTTTCAGGTAGGTATTTTGGGGATTTGAGTCTATTTCTTAATGTAAGCATCCATGCTGATATGCCTTAGGTGCCCTGAGGTTAACACTGAAGTCTTCAGACTGAAATAATCTGACAAAAGAAAATACTCAGAGCAGAGGCTGTAGGAATGAAAAGAGAGAATGTCACAGACACTCCCTTCCCTCATTTTCAGTGGGTTCCAACTAAACCCTAAACTTTATTTGATACAACAGGACGTGTTGATTACTTTATTAGAAAGAAAAAAAATTGTGTGGAGGAAGAAATCTGGCAATTCCTACATTCCTCTTGCCACTCCTCACCTCATGCTATTGAGTCACAGTTTAGAGAACCCTCTCTTTCGGAGAAAGGTTGTTGCCAAGCTTTTGGAGGTTTTCGGAACAGGCTCTGACCCTCAGAGCTCAGAACAGAGACACTGAACCCATCATACAACCTGAAATCACTATGGATTTCTCTATGCACTGTGAGCCATTATATAGCTCTTATTGGTGCTCTTTCTAATTGTCTTCAGATTTCTTAAAAAGGACTGAAAGCCCATTATCACAGCCTGTGTTTTCAGTGCATTTCCTGTCAACCACAGCTTGCCCTAAGAGTCATGTGCTCTTTCTTTTCTTTAGAAACCTAAAAAACACATAGCATAGCAATTTCTACTATAATAGTAAGGAGTTTAAATTGTTTCTTTGTTCTAAAGAGAATAAAGTTTGCTGGGCATGTGATAGACTAGAAAAGAAAATTGAAATACAGAGCAAGGAAAATACCTTTCCTGAGCACTGGGTAGATATCAGATGGCCTATTTGTATATAATTGGGCCATTCCTTCATCTTCTCAAAATTGAGAAGACTATTCCCATTTCTTCTCTTCCAAGCTTACAAGGAGCTGTGCTGGTTTGAAGACAGAAGTGAGCAAAGCTTGATAAAATGTCATACTTTTATGGGTAATATCTGCTCATTTCCTTATCTCTACCTTTCCATTGAATTTTGTAATAAAACTGCTGATATGCAGATGAGAAGGTCTTTTTCATATACCATTATTATTACTGAAGTACAGAGCCTTGAACTACATCCATGTTTCCCTGCTACATTCTGAGAAGGAAGTGTTGCATATCCTTGGAAATTAGCATGGAACCATTCCCTGGTGGTGGTCTGGTGGTCTGTATCACAAACTGGGATTTTGTTACTTTTACATTCTTCCCTAGCAGTTTGTTGTAGACCCGTATCAAAGTCACAGCACTGGCTGGATTGTGGGTACAAATTCTCTGTTCCTGTTTAGATTTCAGGTATCTTACCACAGACTGCTGGTGTGACTGGGCTGGTGGCTCAATCTATTTGCATTTGCTACTTTAAAAATGGGATAAAGGACCACTGCACCGCTACAGGGGTGTTATGAGGGTAAAATTCATTCCTAATGGCTGTGAGTTATTCAGATGCAGGGGTAATGAGGCTATATGGATGTCTGGAGTATGTGCTTCGCTGCACATCTGAAGCAAAACAGGTCTGTTTCCTTGGCAACCCCTCTGCATCTGTACCATTGTAGCTGCTCTCCCCTGGATGTGGAAATATCAAGCATCATTACTGAATCGTGCTCACATTTTGCTCCATCCGTATTCTGCTATTAAAAAAATTCTGTTTGTCAAATTGAATTGTGCAGGCCTATTCTCCCTCTCCCTTCCCTGTCTCCCTGCACCTCCTTCCCTCCAGACCCCCTTTTCCTCAGCTGAGCCCTTTTCTCTGCTTACAGCAGAGGCCTCGAGGTCACCCCACCTTTGGTGGGGAGCAGCAGCACTTCTCTAAGCAGAGCATAAATAGAGTAATATGGAAACACATCATGTACATGTCCATGCACTGCCCTTGAGGAAATTAAAACAACATGAACTTTCTGAACAACAATTAGTGCTGCCATCTGTTACTGTCAGCAGATGTACGTGATAACCTTGTGTTCACTTTCTTGGAAAGAGCTATGTGTATTTCACTTATGTTATTCATAAAATCTTTTCCTTCCAGCAATGTAGAGGTATGTGATATTATCTAGCAGTTTTATCCTGACATGTCGTGGTTATATGAATGCCTTTACGTAAAACAAATATCACAGAGATCTGCAGCTCTGAGCTGTATGCAGGGAGTTTCTATCCCATGGAAGCCCAGGGATGCTCCTGTGAGAAGGTGCTCACCACAGCCTGGAATCTGTGCAGCCTCATCCTCCTAAAGCAGCCAGTGGCTGTGTGCTCCTTCGAGCATATAGTAAGATGAGCAGTGGCTCTGGAAGATTCAATCCTACATATGGAGAAAGGCAAATGTGTTGTGTTTAAATAGTTGTCACCAATTCAAAATTAAAATTTCTGGTTTTAGGGCTTTGGTTCTTCTCGCTGTCAGTCTAGCCCAATTACCGTGTAAAGATGTATGGGAAATATAGGAAAAAAAAAGTGCTGAAAACACACCAAAGTTCAAATTCTCGTGCTCTGCTTGTTCTCAGCACATGCATCTCTTCAACTCAATTTCCCTGGAATCCATTGCTCTGAGCACTACTTCACTTGCCTTCACCTCTGCTCATGAACAGGTTTGCTGCTCTGTGCATTTGTGCTGGGTAATGTACCATGAAAAAATGCCGAACAAAAGGGTTAAGGTGTTGCAAGACTGAACATAAGAATCAATTTCTGGTTAAGAAATGGAAAAGGAAGCACAGAATGTGGGCCACAAAGCCTGTTCTGTAAATCTGCCCAGTCATTCAGTGCTTATCTGAGCATGATATTACCACAATTATATCTTTAGTGTGAGTGAGGCCTCCATCCATTTTCTAAAAGCTGGAATGTGAATAGCTACAAAAGAAATGAGAATCTTTCTTATTTCTGGCAAGCACTGAAGACAGATGAAGGAGACTTTTCTCGGTGAGATCTAGGAAGATTATCCTAACAGTTCCTCCTTACAGGTTAATGTTTTTACATCTTTTGCCTAAAATAGGTTGGTCTCTGCTAAAATCTGTTTTCTAGAGCAATATCTGCTGCAAATTAAGACATAAGGAATTGCTCTACAGTATCTTGGGAGACCATTTTCCATTTTAAAATCAATGCTAATTAAGTGTACTTTAATGTTGACATAAATCAGTTCCAAATTTAGATGCTGCCAATATCTTACAAAACATCATTTACCTTGATTTTAATGAGTTCTTCCCTCAGTGTATTTCGTGTGAGTAAATTAATTGCCTTTGTTTTCACATAAACATAGATACACACATGCATACAGTATCTACATATGAAGAAGAAGTAAAAAATAATGGGGATTTACATCTTTTGGCCATATTTGATTGAAATTCCCCTTAACTGTAGGACCCCTTTGAAATCAAGTCTTCTAAAACATCCTGAGTAGGCTGTTGGGTCAAATCAGAAATCTCCTTTTGTGTGTTTGTGAGAAACACTGACATGGATGTCTAACTCTGGCAGAGTAGTCACTTCCTGCAGCTCTCCAGTAAGAATTCAAATTCCTGGAAGAAATGGAGCTTCTCCCCTCTTCTTTCTATTTCATGCAATCAGATGGGCTGATTTTTGTTAGGATGTTCTATTTCATTGAAAATTATTAAAGGATTTGAGCATTTTCCCAGCAGGTGTTTTAAATAGCTGAGTATGGACACAGCAGCAGAGCTGCACCACAGGAAATCTGCTGAGAGCAGCAGAATGTTCTTTGCATTTGAGTAGGTAGCAAGAAAGCTTTGGCTATGTGACAAAGAGATGTTATGGTACATATGTTTACTTTAATGAGGGGCAGGGTAGGAGAATATATATACATATACATGTGTGTATATATATATATATACATACAGACAAAAATATACCCCAGAAATATGGGAGCCATATGGGGAAACAGAGTAATTCCCTGTACTGGGAAAAAGGCTCAAGTGTGACAGAAATCAGTGAAAATAAACTTTAGGATTCAGCAGGCACTTCTGCAAGGGATTAACAAAGCAAGTGTAGACTTGCCTCTAACAAGAAACAGAGTCCCACATTCAAGAAAAAGCAATTAGACCATTATATTTAGGTCATGGCAAAACTGTGAGAACCAAGGAAGAACACCCTTTCATATCAGAGTTCATATTATAGCTGTGCACCACATTTCACATTGATTGGACTTCTCGATTGCCTCCAATCATAAAAACCCTCAGGTTTCTTGATTGTATGGTGCCTGACAGACTGCTTTTTTGCAGGGAGTGCCAAGCCTGTGCACTGCCTTCAGTGGGAAAGCTGCTTTAAGGAGCTCCTTTCTTTCTTTGTAACAGCCTCGAGCAAGAATTGCTATGCCAAAGTTTGCCACCTCCAAGGTGTGACATTATGGCTGGTTTTGAGGCCATGCTGCAAACCAGGTCACTGAAGTGCTTAAAATAGTCACCAGAAGCTCCAGGGCAGATGGTTTTGAAGGCAGGTTTGTCATCAGCACTAGCACTGAATAACTGCACAGTAAATGTCATAGCTGAGTGCAGGTCCATGAAAGAAACAAGGAAATCCATGAAAGCATGTAAAAAATGAAGAGTGTTACCCTTCCCTTCCAGCTGCATGGTGAACAGCTACTGAGCACAGCTGCAAAGAGGAAAAGGAGCAGCATCCAGACCTTGGTTTAGTTACATGCAGCACATCTGATCACACCACATCACTGGGAGCTACAGATATGTTAGGAACCTGCAATTGTTTCAGAATTTCATCTTGTCTTTTAGAACTATTGGTGGGAAAAGCCCCTATGTGATATTGTTAGGATGCTCTTTTCTGATTATTCCTGAATGGAATAGTTAATTTTTATTAAAAGGTATTTTTATTAATTAAATTTCATTTTAATTAATTAAAATGCTTTTTTCAATTTATTTAAAATTAATAAGAACCAGCAAATTTAGATTGCTTTTACACCTAAAATGGCATTTCATTTCATGCCAGCTCATCCCCACCCTTCTGCTGATAGACTTTGGCAATTGTTTTGAGAAATAGTGGCTTAAAAACAGATGTAGAATCTTGTACGGACATCAATGATTCTTCTTTCAGAAAACTGCCTTCTTGCAAATCCAGCAGTGATCTGGATTTTATTCATGGAGATACACTGGAATGGAAGAGACATTGACTTTGACTTATGATTTCAGCATCTTCTAAACAATAATCTGGAAAAGCAGCCTTCTTGTTGGCAGCCCTCAAATGCTTCTGTGGGATTAAGGGATGTGGTCATAGTGTCCAGACCTCTGATTTTGCAGATTTTGCAGGTTTTGCCAAGCTCCTAGAAATGTACACTGGAAGCAGCTTTGGGACATTTTCTTTTGAGTTCCTGCCCTGACAAGCAGATCTGGAGCTTGGAATTTGAAAATCTCTTAGTACAATCTCAGAGGGGACATGCTATAAAACACAATATTCAGTCTCTGTGTGTGGGCATTACCTTGGACCAGAATTTACTTTTAAAAGCTGCAATAATGCAGCAGTAACACAAGTCCTTAGCTGCTGGTGGGGCTAAAAACCACTTCATGTGTCCAAGAGATTACAGTAGGTGTGATGAAGGTGAGATATGAGCTGTTCAGGTCACTGTAGGTGTGCCTGAATACAATGTTGGGTTATCACAGGAACACTGAGAATGGAAATTCAACCACGTACCAAGAGGTACTGCCTTCAGCTTATGTTTTCCAAAAGTTTATCTTCTTTTCCAGTGACTGTCAAGTGTTACAATCCGTCAGTTTGAAAAATATTATTCCTTTGAGTCTGTTCTTAAAGAGGACTCATCCATTACAGTGGGCTGAAGGAGTTTAACATCATCAGCTGCTTATTCCTGGATCACAATGTGTGGGTTGTTGTCTGGAATCCCAGCCTTTCCCATCTGCTTTCATTAAAGGACAGTGCTTTTCTGCCTATAGGAGATTAAAACCAGACGTTTACTATTTGGGCTGTGACCATCAGGAATCAGAAGGAAACAACACCAAAATTCTGTTTGTAACAAACGAAGTGTAACAGGAGCTTTCTTGGGTTAGTTGCAGTGTCTGTGTGTGTTTAACATGTAAGTGATGCTTTATGCTTCACCAAAGCCAAACCTCCAAAGCATTCATTGTATTTGCACTGTTTGAAACTGTCTCTGAAAAAGTACCCTAAAAATTCTACTGGGAGGGGTGTAAATACTCATTTTTTTTCTTTAAAGACAAAGATTGAGCTTTCCTAGGGAGGGACAAGTCTGAAAACAGGCAGTCATGATGAGTTTCAGTTCAGATGTTTCTTCAATCAATTCGTCTAAATTTGGCAGAGTGGTAAGGAGGTTAAATACCCAGTCATGTAGCATCCCTAACAATACAGGACACACACATTTACAGATACAAATACACAGAGCCCTAACAAAAGTAGTGATAGGGGAGACAGAAAAATACACACCCAAATTATTACCTGCATGACTTCATGCACTGCTGGAAAACGCCCAGGTTCCATGGGATTACAGGAATACATAGCATATTATTTTAACTTTTTTTTTTTTTTTTTACTACACAGGTTAAGTTTTTCTTGTATTTATGGATTTGTACTTATCCTTTGCAGTCTAATTCTTCTTAAATTCAGATAGAGGCAACCATCTTCATTCACCTAAAAAGCAACTGCTTAAGGGCACTGAAGATACCTAAAAGAGCTATTGAAATCTCTGAGTCTGAAGGCTTGCATTGTGGATAGTCCTGTGTTTCCACCTGCCTTTGCTTCTGACTGGTCCTTTTCAGTCAAACCTCCAGGAGATGCTCCTGCCTCAGAGGCACAGCTGTGTGTTTGCCTGCCATTCACATCACACTTGCATTTTCTGCTTCCCAAAGCTTCCTCAGGGTACCTTTGTAAAGTAGTGGATGGTGGTAGGTTCATGGACTTTTAAAATACTGTGATGAGAGATTTGTTTTTATAAAAAGAAGATTTTAGTTTTCTTCAATAGGTTTGGAAAGAGGTGCTAAAACAAATTGATAATTAGTCATTCAAAAGCAAGATAGTACAACACATAAAGGTTTAATTCTGCTTCTAACAAAACCAATGGTAAGGTTCCCACTGACTAAACTGGGGCAGAATCTGACACTGGGTATTTGACCTTCTGTCTTCTAAAGGCAAAGAGTTTTTCAGTGAACATAATGAAAATAGCCACTAGAATAGCTGTACAACATTCAGAGACTAAGAAACTCAATACTCCTTGTACTTAATTAAGAACCAACAAGAAAAAAATTTCATGTAGTTTCCTCTGCTCAAAGGACAATCAGATTGTATTTTCTCAAAGCTTTTTTTTAGAATAATGACTCAAATACCATTGTTCAATGATATTGAATAACCAATACTGCTACTGTTATTATTTGTTTTACTCCAAAGGGTGACACGGGTAAGCAAATGCAAGAAGGCTGCCAGTACATGTATCTGCTCAACACAGCACAAGGTGTGTGTAGAGATGCAACATGTGTGTGTGTGTATTTAAATAACATGTAAATGAAAAGACATAAGAATTTGTTAATTATCTTTAGGAAATGGACACAGTCATACTAATCACTCTGAGCTAGAGGAAAACATATTTTCCCCCGGGATAAATATACCTTTCTGAAGGCTCACTAACATTCTTTTTCTCAAAACCCTTTTTTTTCAGGGAATAGAAAAAAAAAGAAAAAGGGTCCAACAATGAGCACCTAAAAATTATAGTGCAATGTAATTTTCCTTGAGGTATGAGATTGAATTAATTGAAGCAGAGAAGAGAATGAAATGTTGTAACCCCATCTCTGATGGGAGTTGCCTGGGTGAAAGACAGAACAGCATCTCCAAAACTATGTCTGATTTTGGCATGTGAAGGAAATCTGTGGGAGGAGTCTGTGGAAGAGACAGTAAGAAATCCAGTTTGTTGTGCAGAAAGGACTGCACTGAGCTAAACCCTCCCCTGCCCAGCCCCACCAACCTGCAGCTCCATGGAACCATGCTCAGCACACCTGGCAGCTCCTGCAGACTGGTCACAGTGAGGGCCCCTGTGCCTCAAAGTCTCATATCTCAAGGTGGGGTTGCAAATTTTGAGGCTTTATTAGTGATTTGATCTAGTTGGTTTTGCCCCATGCTTCGGTCCAAATTAAACCTCTAGCATGCCATGTTGAACTGGCCACAGAAGTATTTCTGTGTAACTATCTATGCATTAGGAATCATACTGGTGTTTTGAGATGCACAGATTTCAAATGCTAATTGTTGTTACGACAACTAAATATAAAAATATCACTATCATTTGTCACAAAACCCCCCACCTCTTAGAGCTCTTACCATGTCATAAATGTCTGTACATGACAGGCTTTTGCTTTATAAGCCATAAGAACAATGTGGTTTTGCCATGATTATCCAAAATACCCTGTTGAAGAAAAGCACAGGTTAAGCAGCTGTTTGTGGCAGGCTTCTACACGCCTTGTGGATGCACAGAGCCCCTGGAATAAGCTTAATACGGCCTCTGGTGAGAAAGTAGAATGTTTTATATTGCCCTTTCTCACAGCTTTTCTTACCCTACATTTTTTCCTCTGGTGATAATTTCTTGGCTCCCCTCTGAATCCATCTTGCTGCTGAAGCAGAACAGGAACACAAGCAACAATGTTCTTCTACATGCACCAATAACAACATGAAAGAGGAAAAGTTTTAGCCCAAAATATAATTTTCACAATAGTATATTTAAGAAGAGTTTGTGGTGAATAATCATCCTGGCTTTTTTTGTATAATTTTGAATTGATTTTTTTAAAGAAACAATTAGTAGCAAAATTTTCCCCAAACCCACCAGTTTTTCCCCAGGTAATTCCTTTCGTTGGTAGAAATGTATTGTTAACTTTGGCAGAGTCTGAGTATGTTCACACTTGCCTTTGCACAGCTACTTGAGCTTTCTACAGCAGTAGCAGGTAAGATGAGGGTCAGTAACCAGAAATTGGGGTCAGTTTTCCAGATATCACATTACATAGCTCAATCACTATCTCTCTCTAGAATGTTTAATCTAAAGACAATAAAGTTTATCTGTCTTTTAAAGCAAGGTCAGTCAGTTTCTCCTGATTCAATCTCCATTCTGAGGCTTTTTTCACAAAGACTTAAGTAAGATTTGCTCACAGCTATTTAACATGAAAGTGGGTGTAGTTTGATGGGAGGTGACTTGAATATCTACAGAAAGTGGAAATAATGCTGAATTAGTGCTCCAGTCCAGTGTCTTAATTTTGAGGGAAAGGAATTAAACCTGAAAAGAAGCTACAATCTCACAGCATGATTTCTCCTGTGGGAATTTTGCATACAAGTCACAATAAATGTGTACAATTCAGAAAGTGCATTTTCCTGCTGCCAGGTGGGAGAGATCCACACATGAGGTAATCGGATGACGAATAAAGCAACAGCAAAGAAACATTTATTCCAGTGTTGTGAAGCTACAGGGAAAACAGAACTCTATCTGCTGTGCTGTAATGTTTGGCTTTTCCCTTGGGGAATTCCCTGACCCTCATGGAGGATGGCAGGAGGCTCCATTGGGAGGTTCTGCACAGGGAGCTGCTGCAGCCGTCCAGGGCTGAAGGCATAAGGCAGGACAGGGCTGAAATATCCGTGTGGCTGACTCAGAGGGGACCCATGTAGCCAGCTCCTGTTCATTTGCATGCTAGTCTTCAAAGCAGTCAGCATTTTTCACAGAAGTTGTATAATGCTGGAGCCCTGAATTATAGTCATTTGGTGACATCAGAGCAGTGAGATACAGCCCCTTGCCATTGCTGTCCAAATGATTTGTGCTTTTCATTACAGCTGTATGATAATAAAATCAGAGTCAGGAGAAGGAAAATGGCAGACAAAAGCAGACCCTTGCCAGTAGTGTGTTATGACAAAGTCCCTTGTTCTGTCTGGAAATATAAGCCTTTTACATCAGCAGAAAGCTATTTAGTTCATTCTCATTGAATTTATTGGTAGGGTGACTTTATATAGGTCTGACAAAATGATTCGGTAAAGCTGGCAACTGCATTTTTCTAAGTGTCTTTTGTTCTAACACTGAAATAGCCCACCAAGAAATAAACCTGGCTGTAGTGGTCAGATTCAGCAATTAGTGGGAGAAAATAGCCAGAAGATGCTGAGGTCTGCAAAGCAATTCCTTTGTCAGTTAATCACACCTTTATGGAAAGACACTGAAAATCTGGGAATGTGCCCCTGTAGGATACAAGCTCCAGTACTTTTCTCTGTATGTTTAAAGATCTATACTGGGGAAACAAGAATCACAAGAAAAAAAAATGTTGCATGATTAAATAGTTTGGGTAGAGGGGTGAGGCTTGACCATTGCTTAAAACAAAATAGTAAGAAATTGAAATTTAGAAAGGGTCAGTATTTTTTTTTAGTGGAAAAAAGCTGCTGTCCAGATCACAGGAATTTGTCTCATTCATTTGCAGGAAAATACAGAAGTGAAAATCAAAGTAGGGGTAAAACTGCAAGATGCTTGAGAGGGATGTTTAATGAAAGGGGGATATCTTCAGAAGCAGAAACAGAAGATAGGCTCCTTAGATAAACATTTGTAATGCAAGAAAGTAATAACTCAGGAGCCAGGGGCAGAGTGCTCATGGTTTTATATTGCACATGATGGAAACAGACCTTATAGCACACCATGAGTGATGGAGGGTAGAGCTGTCTGGCTTTGTGCTAAATCTCCTGTGGCTCTTTTAGTGGACTGTAGCTATTCCTCCTTCCACAAGGGAATCCCCAGGGAATGGGGTCCCAAAGCTGTGGCACAGAGGATAAAACAAGACCATGCCTTGCTGCAGCACAGCAGAGACAACAGGGCTGCTCAGACCCTGTGGCACTTCAGCCCCAGCAGGGTGGCATTCCAGGGAGCAGTGAGATGGTCCAGCCTGGCCTTACTCCAACCCTTGGCTGTTCCCAGATAGTGTTTTTCTTGCTCCATGATCCATGTCTATGCCCAGATCTTAAGGGACATTTGTTTCAACAGAAAAGCCTGTTCTTTTGAGAATAAATAACTTTTCTGGTTGGTATCCTGAAATGAGCAACAGTGCTGGTGACTATGCAAGGCTGAGAGAGGGAACACACACCTGGGCATGGGCCACATGAGCAGCATCTTTTAGAGCATCCACAGATACTGCAGGAGTACCCAGAATAATCTCCAGAAGCAAAGACTGAGCTAAGTTAATGCTGGATAATTTCTTGCTGCATATTAAAATGTCCCACTTAATTTAATGTTCAGTGTGTTGTGGTTTTAGGGCATGGCAGAGGGAAGCTGGGAGAAGCATCAGTAGTGTTTTGCTGTAAGTTGGGGTATGGTGGTGTGTGCTGTCATTTAAACATTAGGCCACTTGTACTGAAAGGAAAGCAGAAGTTACCTGCTTCCTGTTTGAAGAAGAATATTAAAGACTGTGAAGCACCAGATAGAAAATGAGGACTGATGAGTGCTCTGAACACACAAAGCATTATATAGCAAACACTCTAATGGCCACATGATTATTCAATTGTTGAGTTTTGCAAGATTTTGTATCTGGCACTTTATCCAAATAAGGAGTAGGGGAAAAATACAGTAGAATATGTTGTAAAATAGGAGTGGATCTGAAAATAAATATTTCTCTTGCACCATTTCATAATAGTTTAGTTTACAAAGAAGATAAAATGAACTGAAACCTAGTTAAAAATAAAAAGCATATGTCTAAGAAAGTAATTGCCCATACTAGAATCAGACTAACAAAATAGTTTCCATTTGTAACTGCATACACAGCCAAATCCTTGTAATTTTCATCATAATTTGAAAACTGAGCCATGACCGCTTCAGAAATATCTTTGTCTTCATTGAGTTTACAGAAAACTATAATGAGTTTAAAACCGCCATTTAAAAACTGAAACACGTGGAGCTTGTTTTGTTGTTTTTATTTTTTAATATTGGAACTGGGAGATAGTTAAAACTACAGTTCTCTTTTTTGTTTGTTTTTTTCTCCCCCATTTCAGCTCTGTGTAGTATGACCTGTTGCTTACTAAATATTATGAATAAAGACAGCTGTGTTTATTTTATTTTCTAAGAAAGTAACAACTAGAAAAAAATCCTTGTTCTTTTTTAATTCACACTTAGAAAATGTACTGATGTCCCTGTAGTCTTAGTAGCTCAGAAGGAGAAAGAAATCTACAGCATACTTTTAAGCACTTTCCAAGTTATTTCGATGTGGAGAAAAGCAGCAGCTCAGACAGTAGCCATAACATGCAGCTGACTTATTGGAGCTTGTTTAAATGCTAACCATCATTAATGCTTGTCAAATAATAGGGAAAACTCCATAATCCCACTTTCTTTTATACAGGAAGACACATGGGCTAATGTGTACTCCGAGGTTTTCATCACCCTTGTTAATCTTCTCTTGATTGCTGTGCTTTCTGCTTAAAACATCTCAGGCACATTTCACCTAAATTTCTTCTAATAGAAAACATCAGCTTAGGGTAATGAATGAAAGACAGTGCTTCATTGACCCTGCAGAGTTACTTTACTTCCATTTACTTTCAACAAACACTTGATTTCCATATATATATATATTTTTGTATATATATCTTAGGCTCTGAGCTGTGCTGTTACCTATTCATGAAACATTTTCAAAAGACTTCTGTTACCTATGCATTATGGAATTTTGCAGGAAATAAACCACCCTCCAGAATTAACAGAGAATGTAATCCTTGCCACAGAGGCCTTTAGGAGGCTTCAAAAAAACACAGGCAGGACCTCACAGTCTCCAATGAATGCTCCAGTTTCTATTTTTTTTTTTTTAGTATAACAGTGCAGTACTTCTGTATTTATTAAATTTTCCAAATGCTTTTTAAAACATTGGAGAATCATCATTTTGTAAGTAATTTAAAGCCATTTCATGCACTCTTCTCATATTCAGAAACATTAGTTTCCTTGTTTAGTTTTTAGTGAAGAATTATTTTGTTGCAGTACAGTCCACCCAGAATAAGGGGTAATGGCTCACTGTGCTCTCCAGGAGCTGGGCAAGCTTACACAGTTCCAATTCTTGTTTCTCTTTGCCTTCCTTGGAGAATAAATCAGTATTCAGCTTTTTGGAGAGTGACTGACAGTCCTCTCAGCCTTAGCCCTAGACGATGGACCTCTAATCCATCCATCTCTGTGCTTCCCTGCAGATCTCCACCCATCACTCTGCCCAGGAGCAGCAGGTTGGAGGCAGCTGATTTTACAGCCTCAGGTCCTTTCTATCCTTTGTGCATGCCCAGGACAGCTTTAAAGCTGAGTTCTAAAAAGTCAAATTGCCAGCCTGTGGCAAGCCTGTCCTCTTGATAAGTACAGGGCCAGGGGTGGGTTCCACGTTACCCACTGCCAAATGCACCTACTGTGTCTCTGGGGCTTGTGACCACGTTAAAACACCACCAGACTCAAACAGCTCTGCGGCCACCAAGCAGCAGAGATTGGCCACTGGGGTCCTGGGACTTCTGGAGTCAGCAGCACTTCTATCTCTGACTCCAACACAGCCAGGATTTCAACCACCAATCAAATTAGACAAGTTGTAGGAACTTATTTGTCTGGAGTTTATCTTGAAAGCATATCCTATACTTGCTGCTTTTAATATTGACATTATCTTCTGACATACACTGTCTTGATGAAGAGGAAAGCATTGCCCTAACAGCCAGCCTGTGGTGTGCTGGGATACTCACCTGTGCTGCAGCCCAGCCCCACTTTGCTGCCTGTGGTACTTGGCTGGACAAGGTGGGACTGCACTCTCCTCATTCCAGCACAGCATCCTCACATCAACCTGCCTTGACTTTTAAAAAACCTTCTCACAGGCTTAATTTTTATTGGAGTGGGATTGAGAAATAAAAGGACGAGAAATTTCTCTTCTCTTTGTTGGTCTCCACCAAAATTAACGCTCCTCCTACACTTCAGCCACCCCTTCTTAGCAGCCAACTAATGCCTGAAATGTGAAAGGTAGATTTTATGCCCTGCCTTAATCTCTCTGACTCACTTATCCCCAAACCAGTGCCTATGCTTTGAGCTTTTCTTTTTAAGCTTCATTATGTAAATTATCTTCTACCGAAAAAGAAAATGTTTCTGGGCAAAAAGTTAACTGGAAATACAACTAAGGTGCCATTTATTAACAACTTAGTATATTTAATTTCACATTGCTATTCATCTTGTGTGCCTCATTGATGAAAACATTATAGACATATGGTGGTAAAATGTGGACGAAATATAAGTATTAGCATGAGAGGAAAAAGAAATACAAGAAAATCAGGTACTGAGAGAAGACGTATATCCATGCCTTAGTCATGTAAGAAAACAAGATGAGAGGAACAATTTTATTTAATGAGTTTATATATATTGGTCATAAAAATGCTTACATGAAAATGTGACTAGGAAAAAAATTAGGAATCACTGTAAGCATACAAAATAGTGGCTTTTTGTACCAGCAGCTTTCTCCAGATAGCTAGCAATGAAGGGTGAAGTATATCTCAGCTGCTACCAATATATTATTAGTCTGTTTACAAATGTAACAATTTAATTGTACCTGCATCAGCTTGTCTCTTTTAAAAATAATGATGCTGAAGGTGAGAATGAAACCAATAATTTCATGTTGCAAAATGATTCACCATGGCAAAACTCTAAGATCTCCTGAATGCATCACAAATACAGAGAAATTACAGGAAAGACTAAGAAATCCGTTCTTAATGATGCCACATTTAGTGGCCCCCCTGCATGGGTACCAGTGTGTTAGGTGAATCCTTCAGGTCTTCCAGGCTAGTGGAACTCTGCATTATTGCTGTCTGGGGCTCAGTTTTCTGTTCCTTCTCCTGTCAAATTCAGGCTTCTATTAAGTAGTCAAACCTGCCACTCACTGAAGACCTTCCACTTGTGAAAAGAGCCAGATCACAATTGTGTGATGTAGAAAACAACTACCTAGTCTGGAAACATTGCTGTTTCCATGGAGAAAACCCCATCAAGCTCAGAAGGGCTAGCACATGATACTTTTTATTTCCCTCTGCACCCAAGTGCTGCAAACATATGGCAATTTCTACAATTTGTTGATAAATGCTTTACAGTCTTCTGTTGTGAGGGCTTTTTACTTCCATGGTAAGTGACTGATGTCAGCATAATGTGATATTGCAGCATTTTTTATGCAGTATGAGCTTTTCCTCCTTCTACTCCTTCAGTCAAATTCTTAAAAAGAGTCAGTGGAAGACACCTGCAGAAAATTAGACATCTTCCCCCCCTACCCTTTTCCCAATTTAGAAGAAACAAATTACACTAAATTAAAAACACATGAGCAAGTGGCAGTGGGGGTGCCTGTTGCCCTCTCTCCTGTCATGTGTCTGCACTGTGCATTTCACCTCACACCTCTGATCTCTTCTACTCATTGATGAGATGCTTTGAAATTAACCAACAGCATTTGCTCATTTTTCTCCCACTTTTCAGCCACAGAGAGCTGTGTCTTGTCCCGAGGGTCTGAGTGGAGGGAAGGGTGCATGGTCACAGTGTACTTCACTGCTTCACCAAATCGTCTGTGAGATGAAGGACAGCTGCCAGGCTGCCTCCACCTCTGCCAATACCTCTAAGGAAACTGCCCCAGAGGGTGAGAAACAGATTTATAACTTGATGAGACTGAAATGAGGGAATTTACATTGAGGAAAAGCCACATCTATTGCAGAGTATTCCAGACTCAATTTCATTCACTGTGCAAATGGGTACTCAGGTTAAAGCTGCTTCTTTTCCCCACACCTTTGCCTTGCCCTCACCAACTTGTCACAGGCAAAATGGTACAAAAAGACAGAGCTGACTCACTTTTCTGTATTCAGTGCACAGACAAGGTCCCGTCAGGAGGCAGTGAGAGCAGTCTGGAGAGCTGGCAGGTCAGCAGGCCACTGCCTTTGCCAAAAGAGGTCAATAAATACAGCTCGTTACATCTATTATAACACTGATTGCCTGAGATCTCTACAGCTTTCTTGCTACAGTGGATTTTCTAAAAATTAGCTTCATGCTAATTCACTGCACAGTCTTGGAAACTGTCACTGAAAAGCATTGCAGGTAGTCACAGATCAACCCAGGGCTGCTGCCTTAGGCACAGAAAAATACAGCAGGAGGGTCTCAAGGAGAGCCCATGGTCCACACCTCTGCTTGAAGTGGGATCATCTGTTCCTTGCTCAATATTTGTCCATCCTTTTCTGAAGACCTCCAACATCCCAAGGTAATCTGTTTTGAGGCTTTATTAGCTTTAACACTGAAAAGCTGTTTCTAATATTGATTTGCATCTTTCCTGATGGAGCTTGAACACCATGTTGATTTTTCTGAGCCTTCATGAGAAATAAAAATCCCTTCATCTCTACAGCAGCCTTCCAGATATTAGAAGACTTTAATCCTGAATTTGATGTGGTTTTTAAGCAGGCATTTCAACTTTTTCTATTTCCTTGAAGATTATATGTTTTTAGATTGCTAATAATTATTTCTCTCTTCTTGGTATCTTCCTGGAAGTGGGATGCCTAAAACTGAATATTATGTCCTCGTTGAGGCTGTACCAGTCCTCACTGTCAACGAGGTCTGAGGGATGACTCAGTCTGTGGTGCAAGCCATTTTCCCACTTATGTGTTCCAGGCTGACTATGTACTTCTCTCTGATAAAACATTATTCAGCAATAATTGAGATCCTTTTTTGAAGGGCTGTTACATAAAGCACCTTCAATTTATGACTGTGATTAACTGGCAAGGTCTTGGTAGCAACAGGCTACAGGGGTGGCTTCTGTGAGAAGCTGCCAGAAGCTTCCCCCATGTCTGACAGAGCCAATTCCAGCTGGCTCTGGGACAGGCCTGCCACTGGCCAAGCTGAGCCCATCAATGATGGTGGTGGCATCCCTGGGGAAACATTTAAAGAAACTGCTTGGAATAAGAGCAGCCCTGAGAGGAGTGAGTATGTGAGAGCACCAACCCTGCAGACACCAAGGTCAGAGAGAAGGAGGAGCAGGAGGTGCTGCAGGAGCCAGAGAGATTCCTCTGCCCTGTGGTGAGGCTGTGGGGAGGCAGCTGTGCCCCTACAGCCCATGGGGGTCTGTGGGGGAGCAGAGATCCCCCTGCAGCCAGTGGAGGATCCCACCCTGGAGCAGGTGGATGCACCTGAAGGAGGCTGGGACCCTGTGGGAAGCCAGTGCTGGGTCAGGCTCCTGACAGATCCTGTTGACTTGTGGAGAGGAGCCCACAATGGAGCAGGTTTGCTGGGAGGACTTAAGACCCTGAGGGACACTCACCTGGAGCAGTGTGCTCCTGAAGGACTGCACCCCATGACAGGGACCCACACTGGAGCACTTCACAAAGAACTGCTGTGTGGGAAGGACTCAAACTGGAGTAGCTGGTGGAGGACTGTTTCCTGTGGAGCAGGGGAAGAGTGTGAGAAATTCTCACCCAAGGAGGAAGGAATGGCAGAGACAACGTGATGAACTGATCCAAGTTCCCACCCCTCTGTGCTATTGTGGGGAGGAGGTAGAGTAAATCCAAAGTGAAGCCTAGGAAGAAGGGAGGGAGAAGGGAAAGGTGTTTTAAGATTTAGTTTCTATTTTCTAATTATCCTATTCTGATTGGATTGGTAATAATTAAGGTAATTTTTCCAAGGTGTGTCTGTTTTGCCAATGATGGTAACTGGTGAGTGATCTCTCCCCATCCTTATTTCAACACATAAGCCTTTTGTTAAATTTTTTCTCCCCTGTCCAGCTCAGGAGGGGAGTGCTAGAGTGGCTTTGGTGTCCAGTGTCCAGCCAGGGTCAACTCACCGCAGTCCTGCTTGAAGTAGCATTCTTCACTTGTGTTNACACTGGAGCACTTCACAAAGAACTGCTGTGTGGGAAGGACTCAAACTGGAGTAGCTGGTGGAGGACTGTTTCCTGTGGAGCAGGGGAAGAGTGTGAGAAATTCTCACCCAAGGAGGAAGGAATGGCAGAGACAACATGATGAACTGATCCAAGTTCCCACCCCTCTGTGCTATTGTGGGGAGGAGGTAGAGTAAATCCAAAGTGAAGCCCAGGAAGAAGGGAGGGAGGAGGGAAAGGTGTTTTAAGATTTAGTTTCTATTTTCTAATTATCCTATTCTGATTGGATTGGTAATAATTAAGGTAATTTTTCCAAGGTGTGTCTGTTTTGCCAATGATGGTAACTGGTGAGTGATCTCTCCCCATCCTTATTTCAACACATAAGCCTTTTGTTAAATTTTTTCTCCCCTGTCCAGCTCAGGAGGGGAGTGCTAGAGTGGCTTTGGTGTCCAGTGTCCAGCCAGGGTCAACTCACCGCAGTCCTGCTTGAAGTAGCATTCTTCACTTGTGTTTACTGAAACTCAACCAATTTTTTCATCCTATTTTCCCGGTTGCCAAGGTTGGTTTGAATTCAGCTGTTACCTTTCCTCTGTTCTTACCAGACTTCTGTCCCTCCTTGCACCACACCATCAAGTCACTTGATAGACATAGTCCATATTTCACAGTCTGAGTCATTGGCGAGGAGCTGGACAAAATCAGGTCTGGGATAGACTTGTGTAGAGCTGTTCTCTGTGCCGCCTACAGAAACCTCTCTAGGTACATTTATTAACCAGTTTTGTGCACAGCTTCACTCAGATTACATGTACTCAGAAGGGATTAAGAGCACTTCTTACCCATATATGCACCAATGAGCACTTTATTGGAGTGCAGGTGTGAGTTCAGTTCTCATTTGACAAAATTATGTTTGGACTTGACACCTCATGATGTAATTTTTGAAACTCTCAACCACCAAAACACTGAATGAGAGAGGAGACCTCTGTGAGCCTTTCTTGATCCTCAGACTATTTTTACTGCTTTTCCTCTTCTTACAACTGTCCTTCACTAGCATCAGCTTTAAGTTAGTTCATGGTCAGTGAGTATGTAGTAATATAGCAGAGGATAATAATGGACAACACAGTCCACTGCTGTGTCTTGGGGTCATGGTTTAGTGGTGGACTTGGCAATGTTAGGTTAATGGTTGGGATAAATGATCTCAGAGGTCTTTTCCAATCAAACTGATTCTGTAATTCTATGAGTACCAGGAGGGCTCTGTTCCAGCCTGCAGAAAGATGTCTTAGTGCATGACACCAGGGTATTTTTTGTGTACCCAAGAGAGAGCAGAAGTGTTTTTTAAATTGCAATGTCCTCTGCCATGCAGAAGTCAAACTTAGTGCAGCATTGGTGCTATCTGCTTGGATTAGACCTTGTGGAGACCTATCCTGCCAAATGTGTCCAGTTTTCCATAGAAGTGGTTTTTAGTTGGCTAACTCTAAAAATAAGCCTGGGAGCAAGTGAGGCTGCCTACAATGTGAGAAAACAGGAGGCTTTCTGTGCAGGAAATATGAAGGCCAGTGATCAATAGCTGCAATTTATTTAAGAGTTACTGCCATTAAATTGCTTTCAAGAGCTGTAATACATCAGTAATTTCAGTTATGTTACAACTGAAGCTGATCTACAATCAGCTCCCGTCACTGGAAGGCTTTTTGAGTTTGATTATTTTATCTCTTCTTTCATAATAACTATAGCTAAACTAGCAGAAGAAAAGGAGAAAGGGATTGAAAATTGTCAT
Organism: Thryothorus ludovicianus; assembly: GCA_013397245.1. Classification (NCBI taxonomy): domain Eukaryota; kingdom Metazoa; phylum Chordata; class Aves; order Passeriformes; family Certhiidae; genus Thryothorus; species Thryothorus ludovicianus. The sequence goes on from VZTB01001755.1 coordinate 21,722, forward strand.
CTGTAGAAGACAAAGTCTGTTGTAGTGGTGAAAAAGGGCAAGCTGTTTCAGAACCAATGGCAAAGTGGTGAGATGATCTCTGCCTATCTCTTGAGTGCTAGTGTCATTTCAACAATACATTATTTGCTTGTAGATTTTTCTGCAACACCAGTTCATAAAAACATGAAATAAGAGAAATGGCAAATGGAGAAATGAATTGACACAAACTGAACTGTGATATGCACAAACAAGGCCCTAAGTGTGTGCCTGAACTGACAATTTTGACCACTATCATAAATTTTATGTATTTCGTATTTCACTTCAATATGATTATTTCTTTCAACTACTAGCATCTATTGAAATTTTAAATGTGAGATGTAATCTGTTTGGTTAAGCAGGGAAAACACTTCTGTAGTAGTCACTATTGCAGCTCATTTGTATTGAGATTAAAAGGACAGAGTGAGGTACGGAGGCACTTGCACTATATCATAACACTACCTTTTGTTATTTGCTGTTGAATGTGAGTTCTTGAGGCCACTGATTGGATCTGTAGCCCTAAAACAGGAAACATTTTTTTTAATCCAAAGTTACTACAGAAAATAACACAGTGATAAAACTTGTAGTCTGAAAATTTCTATTAAAGCGTCTTTTCAGAACTTTCATGAATCTCACTGAGTAGTAGGATCTTACTTATGGCAACTCTGCATTTTCTTAATGTCCTGCTGATTAGTATCACTATTAATACAGTTTAATTCTCAATTTCCCAGATTTAATATAGATAGACTTCTCTGGAGTAGCAGCCCAAAGTGTTGGTGCAAGAGCCAATAACCACAGGGTAAGGGGTAGGGATTCATAACTCATTTCTGTGTGACTGACAACAAGAAGGGACGTAGGTGCCTGCTGCAGAAGGAAGGTGCACAGTCCCACCTGCCCCAGGAGTCCTCTCTGCAGGCACTGTGCGGAGCTGCTGTCCTTCTTTCTCTGAGCTTTCTGCAGCCAGGGGGGTTTATCATGCTGGTAAAACGTTTGGTGGAAGTCTGAGCACTGGTGAAAAGAAGCTACCTATGTCCCAAAGTTAATTTCATTGAAAGGAATCCAAACAGAGAATTGCCTAAAAGCTTCATATTTTATTTCCAGAATCTCTATTGGTCAGAAGGAAACACTGGTGGAAGAGAAAAATCATCATGTGAGACAAAGTGCTGAGAAAAGTTCTGTTCCCCAAGTCCTTTCCATGCTTTCCAGTCTGGAGGTTTTACTGCTGCCAGGCTGGGGCTTCCACTGGCTGCTGGTGCAATACAAACAGCAGTGGCTCACCTCAGTGGGGAAAGAAGCTGGAGCTGTTTGGCAGGGACTGCTGTGGAAACACTTTCGGTGGTGGGCATTGCCTCCCAACAAAGCAGCACCTGGGGAGCTCTGCTGGGCAGTCCTGGTGCATGCAGTCCCCAACCACACAGCCCCATCCCTCTTTATTGACTGCCTTTATGGAGCTGTGGGCTGCAGCTAGCTCTTTTAACACAAACCATTTCCTTTTATCTTCTCAGAGCAAGAAAAACATGTTTACATCAAGTCCCAAGCATCTCTTCTTTCATTACTGGGACAGAGGAGAATAGGTAGGAAAATAGAAGTTCATCATGCAGTGAGTGTAGAAGTGGGAGAAAATGGAAATTTACTGATACAGGATTGTACAAAATAACAAAATTTTCCAGGGTAATGGGAAAAATTAAGTACACCTACCCTTATACTCCCTTTCCCATTTGTTAGTTTAATGTTTGTATCTTTCTGTTGCTATTTAATTAAAATCTGACATGGTTTTAATGTCGAGTGCAGGTCAGATGTCAGTAACACTCTAGACCCTGTTACTTGTTATGCAAAATCTAGTGTTTTAGAAATAATTCCTTTCTACGGAAGGTGAGGACTCCTTCAGAAATTTTACGTACTGCAGAGCAGTGCATTGAACTTGCACTTCCTGATTGTCATAGATCTAGGGAAAATTATTCCTAGGGGTGTAGGAATATATATACCCCTGTACCTAGGGGTATGGCTCACAGGCTAAAAGTGACTTCTCTAGAGGACTGGGATTAAGCAATCTGGGTTAACATCATGGAAGTTAGATATTTGAATGCTTTTGGAATTCTCAGCATCAGCTATCAGCTGGAGTGAGAACATGGGCAGGGACAGCTGTTGGAGAGTAGTGGGAGAATGGGAGGTTTCCATCCTTGCTTGTCTTGTGACTTTTCTGTGCCTGGAGAAAAACAGCCCCTGCTCTGTTCATGAAATGGGAATTTACAGAACAGGAGTTCATTCATCTTCACTTGCAATGCAAGAATTTCAGCAGCAAGGCTTTTATTCTATTACAAAAAGAGATAGGTATTCCTTTTCTTCTATTCTCAGACACAATTTCTTGCTCCAAAGTACAGTGTAAAATCTATACACCTGCATCCTGCAGTACTGTAATGAATAGTGCCATGATCTGTAGGTATTCTGTCTTTTCAGTGAAGAGCAAAGTCAAGTCTATAATTCTTCCAGCTGCAGCATTTGGCTTTCCCTTGATGGCTGAATTAGTCCCTTCATTTAGGTTGGCCAGGTAGAAACATCATGGTTCAGACACTGTAGGACTCAGACATTAGCACATTAAAGACAGAGTTTCATGGCTTTATGTCGGGTTAGCTTTCTGTCTAGAATGAATTTCTTCTTGGCAGTCAGCCTGGCTAAGTCAGATAAAGATCACATTTTCTTGAGCTCTGTCTTGCTTTGTTCATTTCTTAGCCATGCTGACACATGAGTCAAGTAAACTAACCTGATATTTTAACTGGCCTTCTTGGAGATGTAGGCTGTTGGGTAGGTGAGGGGCTCTCTCTGGGTCCTGCCTGGAGGCCATTTGCAGAATGAGCAGCATCCACAAAGAGCCAAAGTCATCAAGAGCCAGTGACCTCATCAGCCATGTCCTTGGGCAGTCCATTTTATATTATCAGACTAACAACTCAGCTGGACTGACAACTTCTTCAGCCTCTCATCTGCCCCTCAGCCACTCTTGACTGACAACACAGCACGAGGGCCAAGGATTTGAAGAAGCTGCACAAGAGTCCACCTACACTGTTTTTTTTCTGCATTAACCTCCCAGCAACTATTAACTACTGGATATTGAGGTAAGTCAGTCACTTTTACAAGCCTAAGTGTCATCCACACCTGTGAGGGTAGTGGTCAGAAAGGCTAAACCAGTGCCCCCCTTCCCAGTGCCAAATGGACAGCTTCACTGGGGTAAGGACAGTAACTTATCCTCACAAGTTCTCCCTCTATTTCCTTACTGATCTACCTGGGCTCTGTGCAGGTATTCAGCACAGATGTTAATCTTAAATTCTGCTAGAGACTTAAAGAAACAATAGAAAAAAATCCCATTTCAGGCATGAGCTTTCAGACTGCTGTGGTTTTAACAGTATAGTTCTATTTCTCTGCTTCTGGCATTGCTGAGCAGCACTGCTGAGTGTGGAAGAGAAATAGAGCGGATTGGTGGCAGATTTTGAAGGGAAGTGGCCTTAGGCCAGGAGAGACATAAAGATTAAAATCTTAAATTTTCATATTGGCTGTTTTGTCTTTTTTACTTCATAGCTGCTTTAAATTGTTGCCATTGTATAGTCTGTGCTGTCCTGGCAAGTGCCCTGACTGCTTTCACTGCTGTCCTGAAGGCTGATTTGAGTCTATGGTTAATTTGGGGATAAGTACTTGTGAAATAAAAAGACAAAATAGAGCATAAAAAAACCCGAGGGTGTCTGAGGAGAAAAAACAACTAAATCCATCTTGTAAAGATAAGGTGCAGGAATACCAGATGGCAGATTTATCCTTGTGTAGTGGTGCTGAGTATTGCCTCCAAAAAAGGTCTAAAGTAGACTCAGAAATAAGTCTGGTAGTGGCGTTGGTATTTTTATGTTACAGTAGTGAACAGAATGCATCTTGTAATGAAAAAAATCCAGCAGGAGACATAAAAAGTTCCAATTAAACATTCTCTTTATTGAGGCCTTGCTCCAAAATGGCACAAGTAATAAACACTTAGAGTGCTCATCAGTGCTGCTAATGAAAAGACCCAGAGTCACATGTTACACTTTTATTTGGATTTAGATCAACACCACAGATAAGATACTTTGGTCAAACACAAGAACAGATTGCTATGCCGCTCCTTCTTGGCTGCAATAAGTACAGTAATGTGTAAAAAAAAATATGCTGGTTCTCCTGGAACATCTAATGTAAATCTTGGATTGGCACATACATCTAATAAATACGCTGTTTGCACTTAGCACTTTAAAACGTAATTGCACATGCAAGATGTAACCAGGCTACTGATCACCTTTGTCATTGTCCCTGTCCTATTTTTATTTTATAAATTCTTTGCTTGCCTTTTTCACAGCAAGAATAAAATAATATAATTTGCTGCTCTACTCAGTGTTTCAGTGATTAATCTGCTGATTTTGACACGTTTAGCAGAGGTCACATGGAGGCCTTCCTGATAGAATTGGTATCTCCTCTACAGCTTGGCTTGGAACACTATGCAGGTAGCAATGGAAATCCACTGAAGTGAGGTGAGGGGCGTGCCCAGAAGCTGAGGAGGAGAGGTTAACACCAAGCAAAGATACAGTAGAGGGACAGGCGTGAATGCAGTTCTTACAATATCAAGAGTCAACACTACTACCACACAAATAATGACATATCAATAATATATTGTACAAGCTTATACAGCAACACATGTTGATTTGCAACATTGTACAGTTTAAATCTAAAGTGCACAGCCTCAATCTGAGGTGACAAAACAGTACTATCAATATAATAAAGGCAACACAATTACAGACACTATTTATTTCCTCTTACTTCATGTCCTCATATTACATTGAATCAATACTCCCTTTATCTATTTTAGATGAAATTAAACCCACATTGCACTTCTTTTTTTGTCTTCAAGTATTTTAGAGACAGCAAAACCATATTGCTTTACAAACACAAGTTGGCCATTTAGGCAAAGTTAAAACCAAAACTTTAGTAGGGTTATAAGTAGACAGGCCTAAGCTGCAGAACTCTTACCAACACTTCCAGATGTTGGGGGAAGGAAGAATAAATTTGGGTTTCCATGCCAGAGACACCTCTAAAGCTAGGGAATGATGCAGCAAATTATTTCTGCAAGAGCTGTGCCCATGGTTTCTAAAAAGGTTGTGAGGCTCCGTAGGGGTTGTTCTTTGGCAGATGTAGCCATAAGTTGACTTCATTGTAGACAAGGATGGAGTCCAGCACTGTGAAAATCCTTTGACAAAACAGTTTGTGCTTAGACCTCATCCCTGTCATTCAGATGACAGTCACATTTAATTTAGGTTTTGTCTTGCAGACCTGTACATCTGTAATAAGTCTTCACCTTCTTAATGTAGCTGTGAGATTTTCAATGTAGTTTGTGACTGTTCACAGTAGAAATAATTTTGAGATTAGAATTTACTCAAATGTGACAATTTTTTTTTCTTTTTAATAGGCTTTTTAAACACAGAAACCATCCAAATACAACCTTATTTCAGTCTTGGTTAGCACTGTATATTGATTGTGCGTCTGCTCAGGCCACGTGGGAAACATAATTAGGAATAATAGCATCCTATTGTTGTACTGTAATTGATCTTATTAAGTGGTTGTAAGAGCTGCAGTCCTCTTGAGGTTTTTCAGTAACCAACTCTGGAGATGTACAATCCATATGACATGGAGAAAGAATGTATTACGTGGGCTTGTCTTTTAAAATAAGCAGTAATAAATATTTGAGGCACCTCCATCAAAAGAAAAAGAATTCCATTCAAATTTCAGCTTCTGTACTTGCAGTTTTATAACCCATATAAAATAAAAATATATAGTTTACAAAATAGGATTTTTATATATATATATATTTCCTTTTGTAAAACTATACTTATTTAAATACATTTGAAATGTTGCTATAGGTAAATTAGAAATTCTGTTCTAATACTACGAAAAAGGCAAAATCCTTTCACTTTTAAACATACAGCATGTATATGCTGCATCTCACCACCCCCTCCCACTTCCCCCAATCTGATTTTGTCATAATTTTGGGCAACTTTGGCATCATTCACTTTGATTGCTATTAATTTAAAGTAATTACTGTGTTAAAAGTTGGGGAAAAATTTTCAGTATCTTCTAGTCTTCCTTATTTGTTTCAGTTAAGCTTTTTTTGTGCAGCTAATTATTAAGGAGGCATTCTAAAACTCAGGAAAGGACTTTAAAGGAGCCATGTTTCTTGATTTTAAACTGTACTCTACTCCAACGCCACAATATAGAAATAGATTTACTTTGGAACAAACTACAAATACATTCGCACAGTTTGTGACAACTTAATTGTCTACTTAGAGGTCCAGGAACAGACTTTCACACCCAGTTATTATAGATCTTGTCCCAGGCGTTCTATTTCATCAATCAGGAAATCAATGTCTTGGTGAGTGGCTGCAGGGTTGGAGATCACCATCCGGAAGAAATTCACTTTGTCTCCCAGGGGCTGATAGCTCACCATGGTCGTGCCATACTCCATCATCCTGGCTTTTATCACTGGGGCCACCTGCAGAGCAACAAAACATAGAGGATGATGGCTATTATTATTGTCATTATTACAATTATTTTTATCATTGTCATCACCTTCATTATTATTGAAACAGAGTGTACCTCCTTTTTTTATGAAGGATGGAGAGCTACAAGCAGCTGAAATGAAATTACATCCTATATTAATAAAAACATTAAGCTCTATTAAGGAATAAATGTCATATTGAAAAGGCATTCAATTTATCCATTTCTTTGTTGTGCTCTTTAAATGACAGGGTAAATTTCCCTCTGCTGCTTCCTCAAGATAGCTGACAGGGAAACAGTAGCTGATTTTTGTACTATTCATAACATGGCTACAACTCTTTTCCTATGCCTGGGTGCTGTAGTATTGTTAAGCTTTTCTGCCCTTGATGGGTTTGGTGCCTGCAGATCACAGTAGCTTCAGTACATAAAAAAAAGAGCAAATACTCTGGAGATCAGGCAAAGCCAGGGAATGCCACACCTGGGGACCAGAGCAAGGGGGTGCCAGGCTGACCTGTACTAAAACGAGGTGTCCTTTGCCAGAACCTCACTTGCCCTGTGCCCTGGCAGATCATTCTGGGAATTGTCTGCCTGCAGGGGTTTCACTGCTCACCTTCATCAGGCGGCTCGTTCTCTCTTCGCTGTCCTCCATTCCGCGCAGGCTGGGAGGTATGTACCAGAAGCAGACATTGGTGTGCTGAGGCTAAGCACAGAATAATAATAATTTACATGGTAAGAAATGCTCATAATATCTCAATTGCAATTAAGTTCATGCCTTCCCTCCCTCTCATACATCATCTTGTGACAGCAGTCAATGGTTCTCATTATTGTCGTCCACTGAGAGTCACCATTGTTATTAATGCGGGGAAGATAATTTTAAGCAATTTATTCCCAGGGTGTCAGATGCAGAAACACATCATCCAGCTGGGAAAATATATTTACACCTTTCTGAAAGGCATCTGGATTCTGCAGCTCCTGTCCCCTCCAGGGGCTGAAGGGATCGTGTGGCTAAGGCAAGAGCCTATTACGGATAATTCAGAGGTGAGGACCGTGTGATTTACTTTTATTACATGACGGAATAATACAGAGTCTGTTTCTGTAAACAGAAGCCACAGGTGGTGCATAAGACAGTCTAAGATTTTCTTACATTTAATGAAATTTATTACTTCTCAATTTGATTCAGCTAGCTGCTGTATTAATATGCATGCACCACAGCATCTTAGCTCATTTAACATCTATGGGAGCACTATGCACAAAGGCATAAAGTAACAACTAGTGTTTGTGCATTTTTCCAATCTCCCAACAGTTGCCTGTCTTGCTATGTTCCTCTTTGCTGGATGCTATATGTGTGTTACAGCAACTCCTCCTGCTGCCAGTTCCTTTACTCATCATCAGACCCAGTGGACCAAATTCAGTGATGACATGGGAGGTGGGGGAAATAAATTCCATAGTGAAATGCGGATACGAGCTTGTATTCTCTGAAGAAACATAGTGATGTTCATCCTTGTCCCCTTACAGACAGAACACCAGCTAATTTTGTAACAGAGATTTCTACCAGGCCTGCCCCCAACCCTCACAGCTGGAGAGGTTGCCCACACAGCAATGGCTGAGGACAGCCAAGGTACAGCCACCAACCCAGGCTGCTCTGCCTTGCCCTGGGCACTGTCTTCCAGCCAAGCTCCTGCCATCCAGGGCTCCCATCTCAGCTGGAGTCTCTCCACATAGCATGCCTGGAGATATCTGCATCCCAGACAGTGGTGCTACCTCTGTCCTGTGAGCCAGCTGGGCTCCCAAGCAATGCTAGCCCTGCCCTGCTGACTGCACCCCATCACAGCAGGGACCTCAGGGAAGAGGGTTCCTCCAAGTCACCTCAGTTCCCCTGTGACTGCACAGGGGAACTGTGCACCTAAGAAAGCCGTGGAGGGGGCTCTGCACAACTGTCCTTTCAGATCTGTGTGGGGTACTGTATCCCCACTCCTCACAGACTCTGCTATTAGGAAACTGTCACTTGTTTTTATAACTTAAGAACTGGTTCTCATTGTGCCTCAGTGTGTTGTGTTAGGCTGAGATACCGGTGTTTTGTTTCAGAAGGGTTAAACTGAGCAATCTATAAACACTTATGCACAGCTGCCTCATCTCCCTTGTCCCTGCATTCCATGAAGAAGAGAGGAGCTGGCGCAACAAGAAGTTTTGTTACAAGGGTCCTTGCTTTCTGTATTGTGTTGTTTGATTTGACCTGTTGGTAGCATTCCAATAGGTAATGAAGCAAACACTGTTTACCAACTGAGAAAAAGAAATTGCACTACATACCTTTCCATCAAACACCATTTCATACCCTTCTCTGTTCTTTATTTTATTGTATAGGTATTCAGCAAGTTCCAAGCACTTATCAATTTGTGCTTCAAATCCTGTGGTTCCCTTTACAGAAAGATGAAGAAAAGAAGTTACATAAATATCTCTTCTATTAATTAAAAGGGCAAAAGGACCATGAAATACTTGCCAACACATCAGCACAAGTCACCTCAGAAGTCTCTGTGAGATCAGTTAAGGATCTGATTCTATGTGACGGGTACTTTGATAAGCAGAGCTCATTTGTCTCTTGCCACTGACACTCCTATAGCCAATTCTGCAAAATAAGCATCAGGTACTTGCTTGGTTCTCAGGGATATTTTGCTGAGAACCTGAATAGCACCTCAAAGGGTGTCTTTGGTAGATTTTTACAGAGAGGCTGAGGATGGTTTTGGATAGATTGGACAGATGGGGACTCTTCAGGAGGTGCTGAGTTCCAGACGTGGGCAGTCTCCCGATATTTTCAGTATAGGGGATTTTAATCTTCCAGGAGTGGTATGCTGGGGACTTTCCAAGAATAATTCTTTCCTTATTATTTAAGCACAGAATGGGTAAATGCACTTTTTGAGCCCAGTCTGATGCCTGTGAAAATGCACACTTTGTTTAGATACTACCCTGCCTCTGTAGTGTACTTCTCTCTTCTAACAAATTCAGAAGCTGTGTTCTTAAGAGCTGCAGGAAAGCCTGCTTTTTCTTCTCTGGCAGAAATCATAATCCCTTCTATGACATCATAATTGCTCCTGCAATCACCAACTGTGATGCCTCAAACAAAGGATGCAGCTTCAAGAGGGAGGAAGGGGAATAAACAGCTGGAATAGATAAACTCTTTAAGAAACACACATCCTATTTTGTAATGTTAATATTACAAGCAGAGTGTGAGAAGAGAAAAAGCAGTACAAGGCATATTAAAAAAATGGGCTTTAGGAGAAATATCTCTGAGTAATGGATACATGTCCCTGCTAAATCTGTTCTGGCAGTGCAGAACTGACTTAAAAGCCCATGTCATTATCCCTCTGTGTATAGAGATTTCAAAACAGAGTAGAGGTAGCCCAGGGAGAAAGGCTTGGAGTAAAAGAGACATGTGGCTAAAATCACCTGCCACTCTGCAGACCCCAGTTAGCACAACAGCTATTGCATCCTCCTTTACAGACTCCCACACCTCCTCAGAGGTTTAATGAAGCACATGAGAATCTTTAAGGCTTTCTAGAAACGAAAACAGTGATGTCATCTCCTCTGAACCAGCCTTAGGCAACCTAATAATAGATTAAATAAATACACACAAGAACTTACTTAGCAATATAGATAAACATTAGAGCTGGTGTCTACAGATTCCCCAGTGAAGAGTTTTTGATGAGTTTTCCTTTACTCTGTCAAAAAATTACTTTATATCTACTGCATGCAATGAAACTAGGTATTCCAGTCTTGATTTGCCATGTATAATTCCTGAATATAATTAAAATATCTTTTTATTTCCAGAAACCTTGTTACAACATTCCTAGGTATATGATTTATGTTGTTAGACTCCTACAGTTACACAAGGCAAATGCTATGCAAAGCCATACAGTTTAAGTTTCAAAATCATGTGTGCTGCTTTGAAGCTCTGCTGTTAAAGATATAAAACCCCCAGAAATTAATAATGTTCTTTCTTTCATGTTATATATGTGAAATTCAGGTCAGGTATTTCCTGCAATTATGATTACAGAAAAAAACCCTCCTGGAGTGTATGTGGAGTGCATTACTTTAATACAAACAAGTGTGTAGCAGGCAGTCCTACCTTTGCCCTCCACATCAGCCATAGTTTGAAGACATCGACGTGCCGCCCACACTGCAAAGCCTTGTCTCCCGTGTCGTAGGACAGGTCGTAGTGCTTGTCTTGTTGAAAGAGGTAGGAAGCATGCATTTGATTGCAGCTCTGCATCAATCCCTTCAGGACACAGAGACACAAGCACAGGGGTGTTGGCACAGATCTGACTGCTGCTTTGAGGTTTGCTTTGGGTGAAAAATTACCAACACTCAAATTCTGTCAGATGTATGCCCAAGTGCAAAAGGAAGATTAAAAGAAAGCACAAAACTACTTAGTTGCTCTATGGACCAATCCCTATCTGTGCCCAAGACATCTTGGTACCTAATCCAGCAATGTGTAACCCACTCCCAGATCCAAATTATTTTTTAAAAAAGCTGAACATTGTGCTTCCTAGCATTCTTATGCTTAACTTCATTTCTGAATCTTGCCTTTTATTCTTTGTTCTGGTTCCTTTGCCTCCTTTCCTTTGAAGACTTCTTTTCTGAGTCAGACCAAGACAATTGGTGACTAATCTAAAGAATATCACAGCACTTTTCAATTGCTTTGGTCTCTAAAATTCTGATTTTTATTGTTTTCTTTCTTTGTAGGAACAGCTCTTTTCTGCAGAGCCCTCAGCTGTAGGTAGGATCCTTAAGTGGTATAGAAAGCTTTGAACAGACAGAAGAGCATATGGCCTTTAAAAACCCAGCTAGAGCTATTTCTGGGCTGCAACATACCTGTCTAAGAGGTAACTTTGTAGGAGGGACAGAAGCCAACAAGGTGAGGAAATCTGGCTCATGAAGACATGAGGTTTCCTTTTTAGATTTTTAAGTAAAATGTAGAGAACCACGTTCTGGCTCTAGTTAGGATCTCAACCAAGTTTATGGTACACCTTAGGGCTGTTGCCTAAAATGGCAATTTCCAGTCCAAGAAGAATCATAACATGGCTGTTTATCATCAAGTCTAATCTTTCTGTGTAACTCAAAACTGAGAGCAAAATGAGAGGGGGGAGAAGAATTGACTTTCTCCTAATCTGAGCCATCTGTTCTCACTAGAAGTCAAGGATGGTACTGACTTCAGCCAGGCAGGCTGACCCAGAGGGCAAATAAAAACCAGTTTCTCTCTTCCTAAGTGCAATCACTTTGTATACAATCTGTTGTACAGCTGTTAGCAAAACAGCAACCAGCTTTTTGATGGCTGGTCTATTAAGTGGTGGCTGTACAGCAGCTGTCCCAGTAACTGATGGTTATATGAAAATTACAGGCTTGAAGGGTAATTCAAATTCTAGCACTAAATGAAATGTCTACTTTTTATTCCAGGAGCATTTACCATTCCATTTTTACTTCATGTGCCCCCAAGTGGATATATAGATCAAAGCTGGGTAGGAATATCATAAAAATCTAGGAAGTGTAATGATGCCTCGATTCTGGACCAAATGTTGTGCTACATGTAAACCATGACCTTCACCCCAAGAGGACCAGAGTTTGCCTGCAGTTACATGTTATTGTACACAGCAACTAGTGGGGTTACACAGTTATGCAACCAGAACTTAACCATGGACATTTAGAACGGAAAGTCACAAAACTCTGTACAGATATTGCCATTGATTGCCTAATTCTTGCTGAACATCTCCTTTAATTCCTTTTGCAGTCATGGCTGAAGCATGTAAATAAAGGTCTTTTCTCAGTTCCTGTTATAATCCTCATCACATTAGCAATTAACTATGACACAGTTATGAAGAAAATATCCAGGATTTTCAGAAGTAAAATGCCAGAAAGCAGCAGAAAAGCTCGTATATTGTGACATACCTCTTCTCTTACTAGCAGGGCTGAACACTGCAGTGGGACGCCCATCATCTTGTGAGGGTTCCAGGTTACTGAGTTAGCCCTGGGACAGAAAACCACATGAAACTCAGACATTGAACTACGTGATGAAACCCCAGAGGCATTTAGAAATAATCAGAATAATACCGAACATGTAGCAATATTCGCTTTTTTTATTTTTCAGAGCAAGTAAAGCAAAGCTGAAAATAATTATGGCTGATATTAGGGAAGCAATGCCTTCACAGGGGACCTAATCAACTCCAGTTGGCTTTTGGATGACAATCCTGGCAATTTACCACATGATAATTGCTCTATCCACTAAATTTAATCAGTATTAAACTTTCTGGGGAGCCATCTATACTTTACAAACATAGGGCAAACTTCCTAAAAACACACAATTGACTGATGAACTTTCTAAAATTGCACAGTCAATTAAAGATGCAGATAGGAAGCTGGCAACCTAGCAGATCTCCCTCCCTCTGATTCCAGTTTCAGCTAGATTTTTGTAATTAGCTGACACAGGCATTTAAAAAAATTCCTTGAAATACTTCTGGGTATCACTAAATCTCTGAATGACCTGGAAAACCTGTCCCAATGCAATTTTTCTTGTTGCTCTGGTGATGGCAAATTTTCATAGCTCCTTAATTTTTGCTTGGCTACGGCAATTCACACAACTACAGTAATGAGCATGAAGCTGACCCATCTTGCCAGAAAAGAGTCTGATCCTGCCTCCCTTCATGACACATGTTGGAAATACTGCTGTCAGCCTAGGTTTTGGGAACAGAGAGCTGACACAATATGGTCTAGAGAAGAGGCATTTGGGACTGTAGTTGGGGGCTGAATGGAAGATTGTCCAGTTGTTTATTATTTTAATTTTGTGTTATGCTTGACTGGCTATTTTATAATTACTATTATTACATATGATGAATTAGCTGATAAATGTATATATTTGCATCCTATTTGGCAAGCTGTCAAGGATGCACAGGGCATGTGACTTTGTCTAGTGCAGTGATTTGTATTTTGATGGTATAAATTGGCATAAATCAGTCAACTGAGGCATGTGAAATCTTAAAGGACCCAGGACACACTTGCAGGTAACACTGATGTGAACAGAGGTGAGCATGTCAGAATCTGGCAGTGTTTTCCTTTGTAGGACTTGGAGACAGTGCTACAGGTTTGTGCACCTCCTGCCAAATTGCTTCCACTCCTTCAAAGCAACTTCAAAATTCACATGGGCATCAGCAGCATTTCTGTGCTTTCTTCTTTGCTATTTAAATGGGACTGTGCAAGTGCCTGATGCAAAATCTGTAGGGAACAGTCTTCCACAGGCAACATCTGGCCACTTGGCTTGGCTTTTTGAGTATTTGGCAGCTTTTAATCAGCTCAGTTAGTCATCTGATTACAACACCAAAGCTAATCATTCTGAACATCCACTCAGGTCTGTGAATTTCACTTGATATGATACTTTTTAATTTTATTTGTTCCTATGCAAAATCAGACAGAAATTCTTTAAGAGACCTCTAACTAATAATAATGGTATGCATTTTCTCAAACAAAAGGGTTACTTACTGACAACAGCCAGATGTGAATTATCTGTCTAAAACATTTAATTTACCTTATAGTAACTTATTTACTTAAATACATACCAATTGCACACAGAAAAATAATTAATTATGCAAAGTAAAAATCCACCATTTTTCATTTGCTATCAGTTGTTTTGGGCTTCTGTCATCAGTATGTGTTTGAAGAAATTGCTGACCAAGAACAAACAGTGAAGTGAAAAAATATATAGGAATCCACAGATGTTTTCCAAAAGCATCTCATGTTTGTCCAAATAACTGAGCACCAAGAACCTATGTGATTTTTTGTCTGTGGGTCAAAGATTGAAAAAAGAAGAAATGTTTTTGCTTTACAGATTTCAAATGGATGACAGGAGAGATTCATGTCTGACAGAATTTGGCCCTGAGCTATCATTAAATACAGACTGATGCAATCACTGACCAGCCACAGCCCTGAGAAGGGTGCCCAGACCCTCTAAGGGAGCACTCACTCACAGCACAGCTTTTCTCCTTTAGCTGTCATCCCCTGCCTGAGCCTCTGCACAGGGGACAACAGGCTGGAAATCCTGATGTTGGCCAGACCCACCTGCTCTGCACACTGGGGCTCGTGCTTCCTTCAGGATGCCTTCCAGCACCTTGAAATCTGCCGTGGAGGGGCTGGAGGGCATAGTAAGGACAGTCCTGCAACTCATCCTCCTGTGGCAGGAGTATTTCTGCTGGAATGGCTGTTACCAGAAGGATGTGAGTACTCAGAGCACAAGGTGCTGCAGTAATGTTCCCTCTCCTATCAAACATGAGTAATACCTTCAGTTCTCTTCTACTCAGACCTGTGATGACTCCATTATCTACCATGAAACAAAAAGGTCCATAAAAGGTCTGCTCCAAAGGTTCCCACACTTGAGATCTGGACAAACTGAAATGAGCCACTGTGTCCAGTAAGCAGAGGAACAGCATTCAAAATAACAAATTGTCAGGTTTGCTGTTTTTGCTGAAGTTTTCCCAACATGTAAAGTCCTTTTTCCCCAGCCTGAGATCAAAGAAGGAGTTCAGAATCTTCAGTTCTTCCTTCCAAGGTTGTTTATTTAAGTTTATCTATTACATTCTTTCTCTGCCCTGCCAAGGTCTTTCTGGCAGGATGGCAGAAGGCACTCTCTCGGCTGAGAGGCAGGGTTTATCTTTTATACTAAAAACTACGTGTAACATTATTTGCAATTAATTTCCAATACCTATCACCCATGCTAGACAGTTACTTTCTACTCTAAACCAATCATCACAGCAGAAATGGAGAATATGAAGAAGAAGGAAGACACCTAAGAAGCCATGAGGTTCCTCCATCTTAGCAATACCTACCCCTATGTACTAAAACCTAAAATCTACTTTTACACCCTGTGACAAACTTATTACTACTCTATTTAAACTCTTGTGACCTGTAATTCTTCTTTTATGATTAGCAATCATTACCATGGGCTAAAATCCAAATCACAGGTGTTTTGGGCTCTTTTCCAAGGTTTCTGAGACCCCTGCCAGGGTCCCCGAGCCTCCAGGGCAGTCAGAGACAAGCCCTGGTTCCTACAACAAATTTTCTTAATTCACTGCCAAACATACTGAGATGGTGCTTATCAAAGCACTTAATAAAATCCAGTGGAGTTCTGGATCTAAAGCACATTATGTGGAAAATGCAACAAAGTAGATTTAACCTGAACTTCTCATTCCAGCACAATTTAGACAGCAATTTGGGAGGCAAACCCTCTGTTTCATACTCTGCCTTCACAGGTAATGAGGTAGATTTTTGCTGGACATTTGGATAGATGTCCTTTCAATGCATGTTATATAAGTCGGTAGTACTGTAGACAGTCTTAAATAAATGAATTCATAGAATCATTGGTTGCTTTACAAATTTTGCTTGAGAGATGTATGAGAAAAGAACTGAATCATCAAGGTATCCTCCTCATCTCCAGGATCAGGATGAGGAAGTTGTTTGTAATTTTAATTGGCAAGGAACTGCAATTTGATTTGGTGATAAACAAAGAGGAAGGGAGTAATGATTTACTCCCAAACATCATGAGCTTCACTAAGTACAGAAATGTAAGTGACTCCATCTAGCCCAGTATACTGCCTCTAGAAAGTGGACTAAATAGGTGATTGGGAAGAATATACAAAACAGGACAAGCACCTGTCAACTTTATCAAAATACTCTCTGAGCTTCCACTCATTTGTGGCTCATAGATATGCTGAATGGTTATTGTCTTTTCTTGAATGTAAAAAAATCTCAACATCCTATAGAAACGATGCCCATGGCTTAACTAAATGTTTCTGAGTAAGCAGCTGTTTTTAAGTTTAAGCTCTGTCCTTCCAGCCTGGACTAGTATCACTTATGTGCATCTGCTTTATCTGCAATGTTTATGAGCTCGTGACAACAACTCCATATATATCCAGGCACAGCTTTAATGAAGACATCAATAAAACAGTCTGGAGAGGGCTATTCTCTCCCGAAATGACAGAGCTGGGCATCTGTCCTAACTGCAGATGCACATTTTATACTTTAAGTTTTAGTGTACAAAACCTACAAGATTCACTTTTTAGCGAAATGAAATTGCTAATTCATGTTGGATGCTGAATCAGAGAATGCTGCAGAAACTGCACTGGACCTGTGAATGTATGGTGGGAGAACAGAGAAACAAGCACGGCATGTCTGCTGCTCATACTTCAAAACAAATTGCCACACTTGTGTAGCACAAAGGCACTCTGCAATGCTGCCTCTGCACAATGCAATGCCTGGAAGGACAGCTCATATGACTTCTCCCAACTGCTCCTCAGAGATGACATTGATCCTTAATTTTCACAGGCATTGCTATGGTAATCACAGGTATGTTAAAATGCATTTAATAAATATCTTTTTGATACTAAATATCTTATTGATACTAATAAATCATACCTTTCGATGCCATTTAACTTCCATTTGTGTTTCCTTGACATCAGGAGCCCACCACCCCATGCTCCCTGGAAGGCAAGACACATTATCTTAATGAGAGCTCTGCTTCCCTCCGTGATGACATCTCTGTGTTCCCATCAGTTTGGGAGTTTTTATCTCACTGATGTGGCACATTCCAAAATGACCAGGCAGATGGGGCCTGAGGCATGAGCTGTGCTAACAATTTTCTTCCAGTAGCTTGGAAGCAGCAGTTAATAGCCCCTAATCCAGGCACCCACCCTCATCATCTGCAAACCCTTCACTCGTCCCCTGCTCTGACATCAGCACATCGGGCTGCCCTGTGCTGTAATTCACGACTTGCAGAGCTGCTCCTGAGTCAGATGGCTTTCTCTTGTAGTCACGAGATTATAATAACAAACCAGCCTGGGATCCCAGCTGCTCTGGGGGATTTCCATCATATTTTGGACCCACTACTTCTTGTCCTCTACTCATCTGCCTTCCTCATAGAGATCTGGGACAAGCAAACATTTCATGCAACTGAGAAGTATTTAAGGTAAATACAAATTCTTCCTTTGAATAGGCTGATTTTGGCTGACACAGTAATACAGAAACAAGATTCCCAAACCTATGGGAAGTCAATTACCAAGCCTTTTTTGGAGAAAGGATTTGGAAAAATTACATAGAAGATACTCTAGGGCTAGAAGATGCTTCAGAAAGATTTCTTGGCAAGAGCCTGGATAAAGCTAAGTAGCCAATCTGATAAATTTCCCTAGCACTTGAATTAACCTGATCAGCAATTTGCAGTACTTTATTCCAGATAAATGTATCCTTTCCCTTATGTATTTATTTTGCAGCTGCTGCAGAAGCTGAGACAGTGCTCAGTACGCTTCTTAGTATTTCTTTACTACTGGCATTGAAAGATAAATCTGAAAGCCAAAAGCACTCAAATTAGGTCATCTTAAGTGTCCCAATTGCTACAAGTACAACTACAGACACGAGTCCTAAAATATCCCCCTGACCTGAGCCTTTCAGAGGAGTAGGAAGTCAGTGTTTAGATGTTAGACTTAATTACAGGAACTAAATACAATGGGTATTGTACTAGATGACAGTCTCCAAAATGAATCAATTGATGTTAATACACCCACACAATCCAGCCCCCCACGTATGATGGCACTTACATCTACGTGCATCCAGATTTTGTATTTCTTGCAGATGTCTGCAATAGCTATGAGAGGATCAAATGCCCCGTACACTGTTGTTCCAGCTGTGGCACTCACCAGAAAAGGAACAAATCCCTGCAAGAAAGCAGAGAAACAGTGAGCAAGCTCGGAGTGCTGCAGCCCCCTCGTCCCACGGCAGCCCCAGATCCCCTTGTGCTCCCCCACAGTGACCCCAAAAGTGTCTCCCGGAGGACACCCCTGCGATGTTACGCTGGTTTTCTCCACGTTTAGACGCCAGCGGTATCACCATCTCTACCTTAAGGTGGCAGCAAACTTCCAAACCAGTATCCTCCATTTATTAGGATGCATGAGACAGGTGAGGGCTCAACAGAACAATTCTGCTTCACACCACCTGCCTGAAACAAAAAAGTCTGCACTGCAGGATGTCACATAAACAAACCTCAACCAGGCACCACAGTGAGAGAAGCGTTTCTGGTGGACTGTGCCCTGGGCTGCATTGCAATTATCCCAGAGCGTGTCTGGCCATGTGGTGTCCCAGTTTTGTCGGTGGGAACATCGTGTCTGAGGCGTCTCCTGGGGCAGTGGGCAGAGGAGGAGTGGGGCTCGCCTCCAGCCCCATCCCTCACGCAGAGCAGGGAGACAGCTCTGCAAAGGTAAAAGCAGCAGCCTCCAGAGGCCAGGGACTGTCTCTTGATTCCCTCTGCTGAATGCTGTGCCTCACAGCCATCACTTCTGCACTATGAGATCTAGGGTCTGCGAGAATTTATACTAGTTTTATTTTAATTTTATTTTTAGATACATTGATTTCATAAGGAATATTTAAAGGTCAAGAGTGCCTTTTTTTGTTTTTTTTTACAGAACTGGGGTTCAAACCATCAAAAAAGTAGAAACTACCTTCTGCAAAAATCAATAGGTTTGAGTGACACTCTATTATCATTTTGCCTTTTTTCATCTAATGTATTACTTTTCTTGGAAAATATATGCTTTTAATGAAGGTTTGTGTTAACCAGCTTTGGCTGCTGTGTGTCTAGTGAATATAAATGCTAAAGGCACAAGGCTGAGTTCATTGCATACTTTAATCTGATGTTTTAATTCTAGCTTCTCCTAGTGAACAAATATGAAAGCGTGTGCATTTTTAGAGATGTGTGGATTTTAGTTTACCTTCCATTGATTTGGTGAGTCTATGAAAAGTATTTTTAATGCATTAGAATAAAAAAAAATCCCCCAAAATGATGACTCCAGTTTTGACAATATTCAGCTGTGAAGTTGCATCATAGACTGATAACATAAAAGAGGAGGATGTTATGCAAAACATCATATAAAAAGAAAGCCAAATAGCTCATGGATATTATGAAATAGCTCTAAACCTATTTTCTCAGCAACTCTTGCCTCATTAATTGGCAGGCTACATTTCTAAGAAATAAATCAAAACTAAATGGGCAAGCCTGTGTTGTTTTACCAAGGAAAGTAAATAACTGGCTTTACCATTTTTTGGGGTTTTTTCTACTTTGGAAGGAGAAAAGCTGATAAACTTACTTTTTGTTTGGCTTCAACAATTCTTCTTTCAAGGTCTGATGGAATCATTTTCCCTCTGGAACAAGGGAGAGTTATATCAGTAACTTGACCTTGAAATCAACTTTTGCTGTTACTTCTTCATTTAATAGGAAACCCAAAGAAGAAGAAAAGTTACTTTTTATGCTGAATTGAAGAGCACAGAAAGACTCTGTCCATTAGTTTGAGTTTTTACCTTAACTAATATATTTAGTCAATATATTTGCATTGATATGGTGATGGTAACAGAGACAAAGTATCTCGTGGCCACCTCACAAAAGACTGATGCTGCTCCTCGGAGCCTCTTGGTCTTGTCTGAAGTTACAGCCCTGGGAAAAAGCTTCAGTCTCCCAGGGAGAGGCTCAGGACAGGGTCCCAAGAAGTTCACTGGGTGTCAGATCCCATGGTCCTCTCTCAGCAGGCACAGAAAATGCCATCCAAGCTGCACAGCCTTGAGCAGTACAGCTCAGCTGTGCTGTCAGCAGCTGAGACTGTGCTCCCTTCCCAGGGATGAACTTGTTTCAGGGTGACTCTTCCATGGTTTAGTGAATGACATGTTTGCATTTGCTGGAAGCAGGGTGTGAGAAGCTGTCAGTCTAGACTCGCTAAATGCACTCAGGTCAGGCTCTTTGCATTGACTGTGTTTGCAACACTCCAGTATGAACCATCTACTTCAGGTTCAGATTCAGTCATGTGGGGCTTGAAGGCTAATTCAGGAAATCCTGTAAATTAATGAGGGGCAAGATAAAACAGTGCTGATACTGAATATTAAGGCTATGGTTTTCTTTGCTTTAGACACAAGCCAGTCTATAAAAGAAGAGGCAGTATGAATACCAGCATTACAAACAAGATAGATTCCCATATTACAGAAATAAAGCCTTCACTAGCTTTGAATGTTGTACATTTAGATTGATATAAATTTTTAAAGACTTCAGATTTTTTCTTTCTGTAGGCCCTCATTTTCCACTGCTATAAAAAAAGAATTTTAATTAAAACACAAAAGGAAGTTGCATGGAAACTAATAAACCCATTAGTTTTAGTTTCATTTTGTGAAAAAAAAAAACTTGAACTGTTTTCATGACATTTAGATGTATGTTCTTTTTAAAAAATTATTAATTTATTGTAATAAGATTTTATTCATTATGTAAGTTTTCACCCTCATATAGCTTACATTAAGATAGTATTTATTTCAGTAGAAATGGGTTTGTACCGCTGAGTTTTTTACAAAATCTCTTCTGCACATTCAAAACACTAAAATACTGAAAGAATAGCTAAAAATAGAAAGCTCTAAAAATATAAAAATTAACCCTGATTTCTCTTGCAGAAGTTCAAGAAAGGTCTGAAGACTACTCAGCCCCTCATGAGCTCTCCCCAGACACATCTACATGTTCAGAGGAAAGCAGTAGTAGTCTTACCCTCAAAAAATGTTCCTGGGATCATTAGAGGAATAAAGAAAATAAAACCATGTCAAAGGAGGGCAATGAGTCCCTCCTCAGAACATAATTTAGATGTTGATCTTTAATAGTTTTTGATTTAGAGAGCTTGTGCATAGAAACATGCACAGAACTGGGCAGATGCTTTCACTGCCCAAATTTTTTTACAAAAGCAAGTGATTATCCAGCCTCATCACATCAGGTAGGTGCAGGAATTCCTGGCCAGGAGAGTGAAATATTCAAGCAATGTCAAGGTCTACCAGCTAAACAAGGCAAACTTGGCAGGAGTGGGTCAGAATGGAAGAATCCTTGGTCGTACTGAAAACATCAAAAAGATATCAACGTGCTCCTTGACCCTTCCACAGGCCCACATCTTCACAGAGGGTCTCCTCAACCACACCAGCCCACATCCTGTGCAAACAATGAGCTCTGTCCCTGTGCTGTCTGCTGTGTCCCTGTGGTGTCTGTGGGACACACAGGAATCCTGCTGTTCACTTCAGCGTGGGCAGGCCAACCATTGTGGTGTTCACAGAAAAACACCATGCTGAAGAAAAGGAAGATGCAGCTGCATTGATTCACATCCATCTCTAGTGAATAGAAACAACTGGGGATTTATTTTGATATGTGTTGGTTGTTCTGATGTCATTAAATCATCTTCAAGGTGTGTTCAGTCTTTAGTCAATAAAGAGATAATAGGATCATAAGTCAATATGCAGGCACTATGATTAGCACTGTAAATTGCTTACTTGATGCTTGTTTTTTAATGTGGGAGCAGAGTATTTTGATAGCAGCAAAGCCTTCAATTTCTATTAGAGATGTAATTAATTCAACACCTTATAACAATGAAGGACTCAAATAGCATTTTAAATTGGAAAGACTCTCAATAGAATCAATAAGAATCATTCTATTAATTTTCTTGTCCCATAAAAAGTGTTTTTTCCTAAACCAGGTAATTTTTATCAGAACACGTGGATTTTATTAAAATACTTTTTTCTCAAAATGGGTTTTCACAGAGAATTGAAACCTTCTGAGTTAAGCAAGAAGTTATTTACCACCCTTTTTCAGAGCCTGTGTGAGCTGCAGATTAGCTGCCTCCTGTGCTGTAGGTTTCCAGGGAGCACCATTCTCCTTAGCCTATGCTTCCCAAAATATTTCCAAAAAGGCTGCCTTCTCTTCACATCCTATCACGAACATGTCCCTGTCAAGGGCACTGAGGGAAATACAATCCAGCTGAGAAAGATGGGAGCATGAAGTAACAGAATTATATTAGCAAATACTCCTAAATATTTTATCCCTATAAAAGGCCCACTTCAGCTCATTTTAATGGATCTAAACATGAGAGTCTGATTTGACTCTCCAAAACAATCTTCCTTCTGGTTTCTTAACACAAAATGTAAAGAGTGATACTAGTTTGATATCTTGTTTCACATCAGAATGAAGGAAAAAAAACAATCAGGAACCTCTGAGGAAAGGAACTTTTAAGATTTTCTTAGGAACCCAAAAATTGGACCCATAAAGAAGCTACTAACATAGCCAGTTCCTCAAGTGGGATGAATTAGTGTAAAGCTGCTGAAGATGAGAGTGCTGTGACAAATTATACCAACTGCTGACCGCATCCTACGTGCTCCCTCTGAGATGAGCACCTGATGATCCTCTGTTATGCACCACAAAAAAAGCTCAATTTGACATCTTTACTTACCTTTCATCACATCTAATCAAAATCACACTATCTGTACCAATACCCAAGGCCGCAGCTCCTTTCTTCACAGAAAAGTGGCTCTGAAAAAATACATTTATTATTATTTAATGGTTTTATTATTATCTAATTTAGTATAAGACACTAGCCTCTTGCAAGCCCTTCAGCAATAAGTCCCATGAGGTAGTAATTACATTCAGAGCCCTTTTGGAAACTGATCACTGTAATTTGAGGCTTCAAAGCAGGTCACTACCATCAGCTGAAGAAACAGCAATCACTCCATTCTGGGTTTACTCCTGGAATATTACACACACAATTGTGGTGGATGCTGGACCTTGATGCATACCTGCAGCTCCTATTGCTTGTACAGATTCAGCTATGAGCTTGATTTACTGAAACAAAATAGTCTTCCCTAGAGAATTCATTTAGTAATGTCCAGAGTCATGTGCTACAATGTATCTTCTGCCCAAATAATATACTGAGAGAAATTAATATAGGGAGCCTAATTGTGATCTCATGCCAGTGAAAGCCAGTAATAACTCCTGCTAATAAACAGAGCTACTGGGGTTTAAAATCAGAATAGGGCTGTTATTATTATTACAGTAAGACCATTTGTTAACCTGTGTGTACAAAAGAAAATGTGGAAGTTACATACTGGAATGCATGTTGGCCTAATTTTCTCTCACTCGTAGCACTTACTCCCAAGCCACTGTTGGTGCATAATTCTAAATTAAATCCCAGTGATTATGATAATGCAACAGTTTTATATCAAATTAGAGTCCCAAGAATCTGATTTTGTATTAACCCAAACCCAGCTGTTAACAATATTGTCCAAAGCAATTTTAACTACAGATTATTAAGTATTAAAAAAATGGGCATTCTTTAGATACTACAGTCTCACTATCTTAGGATGTAGTACTGTAAGAAAAATCCAGAAGATAAAAACCTAACAAGGGTTTTTAAGTGTCCAGAGAGGAAAGAAGACCTAGTTTGCAGATCACAAAGGATGGAAGGAAAAAAATCACTACAGCTTTGTCAAGGGAGTATTTGCAAACAGCAGGGAGCTGTAGGTAAAGAGTGGCACAATAGTTACACACGTGGACTTCACTTAAAGGTCATGAAAGCACAGATTCACTGCATGCTGAAGGGCTCTATACATAAAGAACACTTTGAAAATTACAGTAATTCTAAACCAACTTAATGAAAGAGGAAGAAGAGTGGAACTGCAACATGTACATCCAACTTACTAAGTAAAAAAAACCTCTGTGTTTTAAATATTGCTCTGGGAGTAGTTTTCATTGAGTCTTGACTGCTATGGTTAAGAGTTTCCAGAACAAATTCCTTTTTTAAAATGCCATGTTCTCACCATTTTGGCTGAAATTCTTNAACATGTACACCCAACTTACTAAGTAAAAAAAACCTCTGTGTTTTAAATATTGCTCTGGGAGTAGTTTTCATTGAGTCTTGACTGCTATGGTTAAGATTGCTATGGTTAAGAGTTTCCAGTACAAATTCCTTTTTTAATATGCCGTATTCTCACCATTTTGGCTGAAATTCTTAATATTCCATGATGTCTGCTGACTTTTTTAATATTGAGAGATTTTGAAGAAGTTCAAATTGCGCTTAAGTCATGTTTCACTGATGATATATGGAAAATTACAAAATACTTCCTCAATTAAATATTTTTGATACTGCATTTATTGTTTAAATGCACTGGGTTGGTACAGCTTTTCTCCATGGGATATGGCTGCAGTGTATGAACAATGTGTATTGAGCAGCCAATGATTGCCTAGATGTAAAATCAGTTTTTGAAGTCCTAGTACAACAAACCAGTCCCTGAACTAAGCACACTCTGAAAAGTAAACATACACATTGGACTGACTCTCATACAAACTAGTGATAAATGAAACACATACTCAGATGAGCCACAGGGGATTTGTGCCTGTGCTCAAGTATTCTGCTGTCCTAGACTGGGCTCCTTGCAGGTGGCCTAACCAAGCTGACATCACCAAGGAGGCTTCCTCTGCATTCTGGGGGCAACAGGCACCTCCAGGCACAGCTTCATCCAGCCTAAGGGTGGCTGGTTTGGAGAGGCTGCACAACGGCATCGGGTGAAGAAGTTTCTACCCCTTGTCTCTGAACAAAGTCCTGTGATACCCGCTGTGAGAATGGGAAGTGTACAGCACCTGCAGCCACCAGCGCTCCAGACACTGCAGGTGTTTAACACCCAGACCTTGTCCAGCCTACCAAAGCCACTGGTCACTGCTATGTTCATCTTGGAGCTTGCCCTGTTGTTTTCCTGGCTGGGAGTCACAAGGCATTAGGAAGTATTTATACACTGAACATCACAGCTCAGCCGTCACACTGACATTTTTCATGGCATGTTATTTAACTTCACAAAACTGAATTTTTGAGCAAATGCATTTCCACAAGTTACATCAGCTTCACTAAATTTAGTGGACCTTTCCCCAGCACAAATGCACTGAGGATGAAGGCTCAGATTGTGACCAATCCACAAACCCCTAAACAGCAAAGGTGCAAAAGTGTGTTCCCAGCCCTGTGGGCCTCCCTGAGCCCTATGGGGCAGCAGTGCAATTTTGTGAGAGCAGGGAGAAGAGGTCATGAAATGGTATAAGCAGGAGGAGGTTTATAAAATATTCCCAAGTTTAGGAAAGCATCTTGGAACTTTGCAAAAATTGAAAACAGAGCAAGAATATTGCCAGCATAATGACAGTTCACTGATATGCTATATGAAGATGGAACTAATATAGTTAAAAAATTGTAATCTGTTTGTTATTCATGTATTACACAAACTGATGTGCACATATTAGGTGGTGTAAATATATAAATGCAGGTAGAGATTTAGGAGTGAAGAATCACAGATATATTTCACTGGGGCTTGGGCCAATGACATTACATTCATTAATTTTGCTCCTTACTCCACACTAGTTAAAAAAGATTTACTGTTGCAATTTGTTTTTCTACTAGAAAACAGAACTATTCAAAGTGCCTTAAAAAAGAAAAGACAGATTTAAATGGTCTACTATGAGGAAGGAAATTAAGCCCATGTGCTCGAAGGCATCTACTGGAATATGGCCAAGCTCAGCTGCCTTGCTAAGAAGTCTCATGGTACTGCTAAAAGAGCACTGGGGAAAAGAAATGAATGTAGTGCTGATAGCTCAGTTGCCTGAAGGCTTTTTACAGACTGAAGGGAATTCAGTGGTCAGGAACCAAAACTGGTTTACGGATAAATTGGGAAGAAATACAGAAGTCTGTGCACAGAAGGGCAAATGCAATTACAATTTCTAAATAAACTCTGAATATGAAATGGCTTAATCTGTGTATACAGTCACAGATATACGACTGCTGTTAGATTTTCATGTTTTAGGGTAACACCACAGGAATTACTCCGCGTGCTTGTGAGGCTCTGAAAGACCAAGGATGAAAGCAAAATTGAAAAAATATAGTTGTAGGACCAAAGAAAACTTTCACAATGATAAGTATTAAAGTTTGGTTTAATATTCCTGTGATGGTACTGAATGTTTGGTTGCCTGTGTAATAAAATGCTAAACACAGAAAACTATAAAGGTCAAAGAGATGAAAAGGTTTGCTGAAATAAACCTGATCAGACAGAACTATTCACAGATGATTTAACTGGGCTGACAAGGAAGGACATTAAATGTGACCCCCCCTTGCAAATACCAGGGCTACAGACTTTTCAGACACACCAAGAAGGGAGCCTGAACACCATCTTTCACAGCACAGGTGTGCAAGAGTTACACAGAACTGAAGCCTTGCAGTGAGAACCATAAGGAACAAAGGTAGGACAGGTGCAGGCTGCCTGATGCCAGTCCTGAAGGAAAAGCCAGGCTGGAGATGCTGGAAAGTCTGGGATTTCACCACTGTCCTGGGCTAGCAGACAGAGGAGGACACACAGGTGGGAATGGACTGTCACTTCAGCTTCCTGGCTTCCTCCTTCCCTCTCTTCCTGCACTGCAAAGGGCGAATGAAAGTCTACAAATACATACCCAAAAGAGAGGAACCCAATTTCTGTACGGAAAGAAATGTGGTAGAACTCAGTGAAGAAGGAGAAAGCATGGATATTAGTGACTATGAGTGTATTGGTGGTTAGAAAAAAAAAATTGGTGATTCTGAGCCAGGGGAATTTTCCCTTTATCTAAAATTTCAAGTGCTCTAAGGCATAGGTTTGTTCCCCAGACAGCATCTTCACATGGTTAGCTTTGTAAGGCAGAGACATTGTAAATGTATTACACGTGCAATAATGAATAGGCCCTCTGAAAAATGGAAGAATTAGAATAATTAAAAATGCTATGATGCTGAAAAGTATGGCATTGTTATCTAAAGTGCTTCAATATACAGATGCTTCTATTTTTATAGCTTGCTAAATTACTTGCTTATCATCTGGCATGGTTGAAGCTGTCACAAAGAACCATCCTAATGTCATGAGCCCCATAGGGCATGGCTATTTTTCAGATTGCTGTTTCTCCTTGCTTACATAAATCCAGAGTGGCATGAGCTTTGTGGAGGTGGATTATCAGTACCCAACTCCCAAATGCTGAGCAAGTGAAGACATTCTGCAGCTGAAACTCCCCTGAGGTCAGTCACTGGCAACCTGGTGCCTAGGAGATCCAGACCCTCAGCCTCACTCCATCATCTATTCACCAGCAAGGAAGGTGAACATACTTTTCTTCACCTCTCCTGGGCTTTAAGCATTGTGCAATTCCTGGATGTCTAGGCTGGGCTATTTCTCTCTCAATGATCTAAAAACATGTGGCTAGTTCAGGCTTGCTGTTTGGGCTCCCAACAGAAGTGGAGCAAGAAAGGCACTTCCAGAAGACACTGATCTCCAAGGCTTTGGCATCTGTTTTAGACTTAAGATGAGTTGTCTTCTGCAGATCTTGCTCTTTTTTATTGGCCATAAAAAGTGTAGAGACTAACTCAGATTCAATGTTTACACTTTAGGTGACTAATGTTAAGCAACATGAATGCTATCTTTATAAGTTAATTTCAAGATACAGTTTCTCCTTCAATTACCTACAAAAAGAGTGTACTGTGTTCTATCCAAACTTTAAATACACTGTAATAAGAGTTATATTTGTTATGGTTTCATTTACCTACTGCAATTCAATTTTTAAAGTTACTTGTTAGTATCAGAAGAGAAATGAGGATATTGATGTTTCTGAACATACTAATATGTACATACTTGGCATTTTTGAAACACACAACTTCATGTTGCTTTTTTAATCAGAAAGACTAATTAGGCTTTTTTTCTAGTGCAGATAGTTTTGCAGCATTGTACTTGTTAAGAAATGTTGTACTGAGCTCAGGATGATACTGTGGCAGTGTAAAAGCCACAAGGTATTGACCAGAAGAGTTAGACCCAAATGATGATTTTCTCCTTCAGGATAGACTGCACTTGAGAAACTACTTTTCTAGAAAACACTTTTACTTTGATTTGAATGGTGCTATCTGAATTAAGTTGTTCCTCAAATAAGACCAAATTGTCACTGTTTGTCCCTGGCTTCGAATGCCATAAAAAATAATTTTCTACTTATTATGCAGTAAGTAATGCAACAAAAAAAAAAAAGTGTGAATCCCAGTTTGATTTTAAGTTTCCTTGGGTGGAAACAAGTCTAATTCTACTCTGTATGCCCACAGTAGAATTTACAGCTTTGTAGTCTATGCTACCAAATAGAAAACAGGACTTCCAGGCCTCTCAAATCTTTCTCTGGAAGCAGTACCTCACACAACAGCCCTTGGATTGCTTCTGGCAGCTGGCAGCTCTGCAAAGTGTCTCCCAAATTGCAGGGACAGAGGACAACACTACGTATCATGGAAGTGGTCAAAAAGATATCAGATTTTCATTCATTCTACACAGAAACCAACCCAAAATCTTCCACAGCCTATGTGAAACGGTCTATCAAGCTACAGACACAGAATTCACTTTTTAATTTCCTTCTGCATCAGCACCAAGAAGCTTCATAGTAGGCTTCTGAAATTGTTCAGAAAAAACTTCCCAAAGCCACTCTTCTCCCAGAGATACTAGAATTGTTTGACACATTCCTTGCAACTAATGGGGTTTATCCCCTAAGGGAAAGCAGCATGCCCAAAGCTGAAGAGGTGATTTATGGCTAAGTGCCTCCTCTGACCTAGCTGCTGTGTGGATGCTGAGTGCACTATTGATGTGAGGGTGCTCCTCTACCACCCCAGACAAGCCTTCTCTCCCAGTGCTCACCCAGAGGATGGGGCTCCTCCGAGTGTGTCCATCTGTCTACAATGCTGATACCTGGAGAGCCAACAGACCCCTCCTTCAGTCAGCACATGCCAGAGCTGCACTCCCAGTCAAGTCTTCAGCAGCAGCTACTTCAACACAAGACCAATGCAGATGGAGAGATGCCAGAAGCAAGGAGAGTCTCTTCTGTGCTCTCTGTGGTCTCTAATTGGGTGAAGAGGTCCCTTATTATCAGATCAGGTTCAATCACCTGCCAGTTCTTAACTCTGCATTTTGTTTTCTAAACCTATAAGGAATAGTGTTGCTATTCCCTCACTGAGCAACTGAAAAGATATTCCTTCTTAGGGAGCTTCTAGAGGAGTGGGAAGGTAAGAAAGCTGTTGTGAACCACATGAGAAGTCTTGCTAGTGGGAAGATAAAAAAAAATTCTGTCTTTTCAATTATGACCAGCCTTTTGTTTGTTCTCTGAACAGTGGACTAAGCCCACATAGTCCCTAATTAATCAAGTCCACATAAATTCTTTAAGCTATTTTCCTACTATCAATGAAAAAAGCCAAAGGCTGTTTTGTGACTTGAACCCACCTAGTTCTCTACAGCTAAACTTCCCCTTTGCACACTTTTCCTCCTCAGGGCAGCATAACTCTTTTGCCTGCTAGGTGTAATCCCTGCTCCATACTATTTCCAGCTACTATTGGATACTCTTTAGGACAGTGCTGGTTGGGTAGGTCAAAATTACAATAGAGAATGGGTTAAAATTTAACAGGTCTTGCCTCGTACACAAATGGAACAATTAAAATATTCTGGGAAGGCAGCTATGCCTTTCAGCAGCCTTCTCCATGCTGAAAAACAGAAAGACTCCTCTGAACAGTTACAGCAGCCTAAAGCTGATATGCTGGAACACAGGAGGAGGCCTTCACTTTAGATTTTTCATTGCGTTTGAAATGATAGACTGAAATAGCTTTTTACAACTGGCATCCATCACTTTTTCCCCTCTGCGTCAAGGTCTCTTGCATCATGTGCAGTCCAGACCAGCTGCCCTGAAGGACATCACTGCTCCTGCATCAGTGCAAATGAAAGAAGACTGATGATGTCCTGGTGAATACAGAGGACTGAATTAAATCCTGAGTGTGAGTGTCTCAGTGAAATTAAACCTGAGGAAGACTGACCCAAGTAGTTGCAGGGTACGTCACCATCACTGGTGAAACAGAAACAAACAGAAGCAGAGTGTGCTAAGTTGTGGTTTGGGGAAGATTTGCTGGCTGGGAACGTGCACAGTTGGAATAATCACGTAACTTATTTTAGGCACCAAATGTAGGTTGCATATATGAGGAGGGTTTTTATCATCAATGCACAGAAGTAGGTGAAGTCCTCCCAAAGGTGATTTAGAACATTTAAATTAAGGAATATTTAGGTTCCTAATTTGGATGCTCTGAATTTCTCTCCAAAGGTGCTTCTTTTCACTGGTTGTACAGAAGGCGAGGCTCCTAATTTTGGAACATGATGCACTCCTAAATTAGGGAGGTAATTACTTAAAAGCTGTGAATTACTCCTCCCTTCCCTTCTCCCCCACTGGCAGCTGAACCTATCATGGCATCAGACTGAACCACATTCTGATTACAGTAGTAGTAGTGGCAACTGTGACACAACTTCATTCATTTATAGTGCAGGAAGCTCTAGACTGGTAGTAATGAAAATAGAGTCTCATCTGGGATGCTGAAATTCTTCACTGAGCATTGCTGATATTGAAATCTTTGCATCTGACTGAAAATTTCAAAAGTAAAATCTCTGAGTTTCTAAACATACAGTTACTTTGAGCTTTGTTTACTATCATACCATGCATGCAGAGCATGGGGAAAGGCTACTATGGATCTGCTCCAGCTAGATCCCTACAAATCTATGGGGCCTGATCCCTACAGACCTATCGGGCCTGAATTCTCAAAGAGCTGGCTGAAGTCATCACAAAGCCTCTGGCACTGATTTTTGAGTGGTCTTGGGTATCTGGAGAGGTCCTAACTGACCTCAAGCTGAGGAACATCAACCCAATTTCCAAGAAGGGAAAGAAGGAGGACTCCAGAAACTACAGGCCTGTTAGTTTCACTTCAGTAGCTGAAGTAAATTCACAGAAAAGATTATTCTGGGAGGTACTGAAAAACACCTGGGGGACAATGCAGCCATTGGTCAGAGCCAGCACAGCTTCATGAGGGAAAGTCCTGCTTGTCAAACCTGATTTCCTTCTATGAAAGGGTAACCCACCGAGCTGATCTAGGAAAGCCAGCAGATGTAACCTTTTTGAAATTCAGCAAAGCTTCTGGTACTGTGTCTCACAGTGTGGAGAAAGCATCCAACTCACAGCTGGAAAACTGTTACACAAAAGGTGAGCACCTGGATCATGGGCTGGGCACAAAGGGTTACAGTGAATGGGGTAACACCAGGCTGGTGACCTGCCACTAATGGAGTTCCACAAGGATCCATCCTTGGCCCTATGCTCTTTAACACCTCCATTAATGACTTGGACACAGGACTGGAAGGGATACAAGGTAAGTTTGCTCGACACTAAACTGGGGAGAGCTATTGACTCCCTCAAAGGCAGAGAGGGCCTGCAGAGAGATTTTGACAAATTAAGAGGACTGGGAAATCACCAACCATATGAAGTCTGACAAGGGCAAGTGCCAGATTCTGCATCTGGGATGGGGCAGACCTGGTTGTGTGTAGAGACTGGGGAAAGAGAGGCTGGTGAGCAGTGCTACAGAAAGGGACCTGGGGGTCCTGGTCCATGGAAAGTTGAACAGGANACTGTGGCCTTCAACAACCTCACAAGGGGAAGCAGAGGGGCAGGCACTGATCTCTTCACTCTTGTGACCAGTGACAGGACACGAGGGAAAGGCACGAAGCTGAGTCAGGGAGGCTTAAGTTTAATATCTGGATGAGGTGTTTTACCCAGAAAGTGGTTGAGCACTGTAACAGTGCTTTCCAGTGAGGTGGTCACAAGCACCAAGCCTGACAGAGTTCAAGTTCTTGGACAATGCTCTCGTGCACAAGGTGTGATTTTTGGGATGTCCTGCGCAGGGCCAGGAGTTGGACTTAATGATTCTGAGGGATCCCTACCAACCCAGGGAATTCTATGATTCTATAGTCTGCTTGTTCCATGGCCATTGACTTTCAAGAGCATCCAACTGTGCAGAAAGAAACCTTAGTCAGGCCAAGGAGTCTAAAAGCAGGTGGATTATCAGTATGATGTGATAAATGAGACAAATGACATTTGCATATCTTAAGTGTCTGTTCAGGTCCTGCATGACACTTCCTATCTTAAATAGGATTATACCTCTAGGCCTCTGTAATTTTTGTAACAGCTTCTGCTGTTTTGAGGGTTAAACCATGATCCCATACCCTGTGGGCAATTAAGGGTTAAAGGGTCCTGTTTTAATTTCTTAACTTCTCTAGAAGATAAGAATATACTTTTTATAAAGCTTGATTAAGGAAGGGACAAAACTGCAATTTCAATATACTTTTAAAATTGAATGGATTTTAGATGTCACCCTATGAATTCTCCACTATATTAGACTTTTGAATGTTTAATTTGCTAAGGAAACTGCTTTTCCCTGGCATGAAAACACAATTATTGAAGCTCATTTCATTATTTTGAGACTGATAGCACAATTTGGGTCATTGTTTAACACTCCATTGCTATGAAAACAATGAAATTCTCTAGTGATTAATAGGATTTGTTACTTTAAATAACCATGCTGAACCTTATTCGCACGACTTAGACTTGTTACTTCCATATGAATAATGTATCTTTAGCAGTATATCCAGCTTTGGAAAGCTGCTACTCATCTGTAGACTGTCCTCTTTATCTGCTATGGTGACAGTAATTCTCCAACATGGAGCCCACAGCTGTGTATTGCATCCCATTCCATCCTACTGCTATGAAAGGCATCTTAGGAGAGATTTCCTGTACATTTGTGATAATTTTTAGGGTATTTTGCTCTTCATGCTTGCATAGAATGGAAGCACATTCTATGGTAAGTCTAAACAGTCAAAACATTGTTACCTAACATGGACAGTATTCTGCTGAGCCTCGCCCACAAATGGGTCCTTTCTGTATGAGCCCACACAGCTGGTGAAAAATTTAGAAGTGGACAATGAAGCCTGAAAACAGCTCACAGCCCCTCCGGGAGATAGCCCTCCTTATTTCCTTTCCTTCTGCACCCACATTCTCCACTCTAAGCTGCAAGGAGTTTTAAGTGGTCATAAAGCCATAAACAACCCCGCCAAGAGAGACTTACTTATGGCTGTACAAAGAGCAAAGAACTCTCTCATGAGGACTACTCCTGCTTCTCTTGTGCCCACTTCCCCTTGCCTCTGGCACTGCCAGGTCCCAGCAGTGCCTGTGATGAACCCCCGTGTGCTGGAGCCTTTGCTCACAGGCAGAAACTCACAGCAAAGCCCAGCCACCCAACAAATGCTGCAGCTGCTCTGCTGTACACACACACAGCATTGCCATTACTGTCTTCATGTATGTTATCACCTTCTCAGTAAATAGCAGCAGGCGTGGTTTCAGAGGGACAGATTTTGACTCAAAAGGATTTTCTGTTGCCCCAGAGTGACCTGAACAGATGATATTCCTGTCAGAAAGTGCTGAAGCCGAATGACAAGCTCTCCTTGTTTGATGTGGTCCTTACCACTCACACCAACATTTATATGGACACAAGTGAGAGCAGAGAAATGGAAGTGGTTTGTAGAGACTGCTCTGCCTGGATTTCAGCCACACAGAAGTGCAGAGATCATCTCTCTAAAGATCAAAAAGCCAGCCTCTTCCCATGTTTTTATTCCCAGTGAAGGAATAACAGAAATGAAGACAGTTGTCAACAAATTCCTGTTCAGCTATTTTCTTCATCATAAATTCATACAAGCAGATGTAACAGATAGGAAAAAACAGAGACACATACATGTTCTGATGTGAAGGCAACCAGTCTGGGAATAGCTGCCATTCCTTTTTCTTTAACTTCTGGGAACATCTTGAAACGTGCAATCAACATAGCATACATGTTAGATATGGCACCACCTGGAGTCCACAGTAATATACTGTTACTTTTTCTATTCATTGTAATATCATTTCAGAACAAACAAGTCTTGCTATAGTTTTCCTAACTGTAATGCTAATGTCTCTGCCTCGTGGCAGAAACACATATTCTTCTTCCTGATGCTCCTCGCAGCTGGCCTGTGTAATAACAGGATCTACTACACACAAATAACAACTTACACAAAAAGTACCACTGAAAAAAAAACACAAGGCACTCCCTTTCACCCTCATTCTAACTACCATCTCTCCTTCAGTTCCCAGTCTTAGCTTTTCATGTGCCATCAATACATAATCCCCACTCCATTCCATCTCCTAAGCAGATATTCCCACAAGGTAACTTCCTAAGGGTTTTCCAAGTGCCACCTAATCTGTGCTCTCCCCTCCTAAACCAAGGTGGTGTTTCATGCCCCAGCTTTGAGCAAACCCACCGAAACCCAACAGCCACTATCTTCTGCATAACTAGAGTGGGAGGAGGGAAGAGAAAGGAAAAAGGGTAATTCTAACAAATATTTTTCATTTTAATTGTCCTCTGATAGGAATAAAGGAAAAAGGCTAAATGTCCCTAAAACTTGCCTCAAAATCACTGGCATACGTTCACTTAAAACAGTCATTTCAAGATGGGTATTTAACTCATTTCAAGATGAGTATCAAATCAACAGTTCTGCTGTGGTCTGTTTTTCCTTTTTGAGACTTTTTACAAGCTCTGTGTCTACAGTGGAGCAGTGTTTGGCTTTGCATTAATGCTGCATGAGCACTATGGGAATATAATGCAGTACCTAAGGCAGAAGCTGAGAACTTTCACATTTGTATGCACACAAACACACACACAGACAGACATGTATAAGTGAAATCCATCAGGTTTATCCTGTATATATGTGTGTGTACATATATATGTACATATATGTACACAGAGATATTGGTTATATATCCATGCTTATGCACTTATATTTATATAAAGGAGAGGTTTTAAATGAACAGGTTGAAATGTCAGTGAGGTAGAGTTCAACTATTGCAACATTCATCCATCTTGAAATGGAATGAAGAGCATGAGATGTGCACCTCCAGAGGATGGTTCAGCTCATCCTATGGCAGCTGTTTGTGGTAGGTGGAACTTGCCCTGCAGACACATTCCCCACTCTCCCTTGGATACACAGGAGCTGCTGGAACTAGCCCAGAGTAAACACCCAGTGCTTGGGCAGCCAAAGTGAGATAAGATAAAATCCACCCTTTGAGCAGATGAAGGAAGCATTGCTGGGTATTTGTGCTGGCAATTTTAACATTGTTTTGACTTTTGTAAGATTTGTTTTAATCTCACTGGAGATATATTCTGTTCCACAGCCCACACAAACTGTGCCCTTCATTTCTAATCAGTATCCTAGCTCTGCTCTTGCTGTGAGGCTGCCTTGCTGTGGGCTTTCCCTGACCTCACTGACCCTCCTGTGATTCCAAGGGAAAATGCCACAGAAGAGTGGCCTTGCTGGCATATGGGTCAGTACAGATTGGGATTTTTCTTCCCCTTTCAACTATCTTGAGAAATATGAATATATTTCTACACCTCTCTTCAGAAATGACAAAACAATAAATGGAGAGATTAAGGAAATGCTCAGGTACCTGTCCCTAAAAAATGCAGATGTCATGCAAGAGCTGCAACTGATGATTTAGAGGAATGAACTATGTTGAAGTAATTTGGCCTATCTTGTACAAAGACATTGGCTGAGTGTCAAAAGGATCAAGACTGAAATGCTAAATTTCTTCAATACCAGGGTTTCCTACTAGTATTTATTACTGTCATTTACCCTTAAGTTTATTAATAACCTGCATTCTGCTTTTTATTTTGTAGTTGTGTTCACATCCACAGTTGATTGCAGCTAACAAAACACACCTACAGAATTTGGAGAAAATAGTCAGGCTTTTATAAGTCACATGTATATTTCATTCCAGATAATGCAAAGAGAAAGAACCTTTTCTCTGCAACAGTAAGGTCTTCAGCTAAAAGCCATGAAGTGAAAGATAGCACAGAAATTATTTTGATTATTGCCTAAAAAAGCAGAACTTGCACACTGAGTAATGCTGCCTTAAGAGAGAAAATTAGAAAGATGCACTTTGCACAAACCAGAAATTGCAGAGAAAGAAAGAATGAGAGGGGGCAGCCCTGTAAATGCCAGCGCAGGTGCATGCCTGCCAGAGAGCCTGTCCCCACACAGGTTTCAGCTCGATGAAGTGAGCTCTCACACACGAGCCATACCCTGGCCCCTGCGTGCCAGGCAGTGCCTTCCACAGCCCTGGCAGGGCCATCAGTTCCTCCTGAGGCACACACCTTTCCTGATTCAGGCTTTCTCTGCCTGAGTTTGCCAGACCCGGGCTGATCTGGCTCATGCTCTCGAGCCTTTCACCCAGCCTGCTGCCATGCCAGCTCTGCCCTCGGTTGCTATTCTCTTCTCACCCTGCTCATCCCTGACCAGCCCAGGGGGAAGGTGAGGAACTAAGGGCAGCTGTACTGAGTCAGGACAGGCTGGCTAAACAACCACTGTTCAGTTTCCAAAAGATTTCACTTTGGTCCTGGGCTCGTGATACACTCTTAGATGCTTGGTGTGATGGAGGCCAAGGTTTTCAGGGAGATCTCTAAGCACCACGATAAAAGCTGTCAGAGCTTTTGCACTCAGGCTTTTAAAGTAAGAACTCATGAAAAAGCAATGACAATTCTTCTCATCTATTTCTCTATATCTGTGGAAGGGGCCAGAATAAAATTCCCACACCACTTCCCACATGTACATTCAGATGTGAGAAGCTGAAGATGAGCCTTGCCTGACTTTCATGGCCTTGGAGAGCTGAATGTCCTGGGCTGTTATCAGTGAGGCCTTTCCTCTGCTCAAGAGTGCACTCTTTCTCTCTCCACTAGGTCAAATAATGACCCTTCCAGAAAGGCTCCTTCTGCAACAGCTAACAGTCTGTTCTCTTTTGACAAGCCAAGATATTACACCCAACATAAATACTTTCAATATTTTGCAATTTTGTCAGACAGGCCAAAATTTTTGAGCAATGAAATTACAGAGTCAGAGAAGAGGTGACAAAGCATATAAATCAAAAGACTAAGTGGAATGATTAAAAAAAATGAAGAAGTCTTAACAGCGTTTATCAATGATTTCTCTACACTAACTTTTTTGCCTTATTGACTTGCCCTAAAGGAATCAGGTTTCTAAGCCTTTAAGCACTCAGATTAACTGGCCACCCAAGTACCCCACTGAGAAAAACAGGTCAGCTTCACACAGAAAGCTAACATCCTGCTGTAAATACTGGCAGTGTCTTACTGGCTTGCAGGGCCTTACTGTTTCTACTAAAATTGCTGGAAGGCATGCTGTATCTTTCCCTGTTTGTTCCAATTTCCCCTGCGGTGATGGACAGCTCTGTTGTGTTTGTTCCCTCCGATATTAACACAATAGTCTTTTTATTTCACGGAATCCATAAAATGTGGGGGCAAAGAAAAACTGCAAGGCAAATGTCTCTTCTCATTATGTTTCCCATGTGCCATTACAGCTGCTCATCATGCAGTGCAATTTGCTCAAACAGACCCTCATAATCACATCCCTGAAATTCATAAACATGCAATACTTTATCTCAAAGAGGCCACTGGTGTTTACTAGCAAGTGTCCTCTCAAACATGCATATTTAATTATATTTACTCTTTAGCTACAGGGGATGTCATATACCACAGTCTGAAAAATAGAGAAAGCTTGAAATGTCATGTACCAGGTGAAAATATCCCATCGCCACAGCCCCCTGGCCAGCCAACCATCTCTCTCATTTTCCTTAGTGTGACATATTCCAAAAGTACAAACACTGGAGCAATTTCATAGGTGAACCTGCAATGTAGTAATGTCCATATTTAATGCTTTCATCTACAACACTAACACATCTTTTTCCAATATTACATTACATTATAGCCACAATATACTCTATCTTATACTGGGTAGAGCTCTGTTTCACAATATTTTCCACAGTCCTCCTTCTGATTTGACATCAAATGTCTAGAAGGAGAAATGCAGGGTGTGCTTGAGAATCCGTTTCCACCCACTTCAGTAAATAAAATCTTGCCCATGTCTTCCAGGTTCAAGGCTTTGTCCTTTATCAAGAGATGCTGGGCAAAGCCCCTTTGCCTTTCACAAACCCGTGTGCATGTCTAGAGGCACGTGTCAGCAGTCCTATTCATAATGGCCGGACAGTGCATGAAGCTGAGCAAGTACACAAAAATGCTTCCCAATCCCAAAGTGAAAAGGCTCCCACACTTTAAATTCTGCATCTCTTTCTTACAGAGAGCAATGATTTTGCCTGCTCCAGGTATGGATTGTATGTCACCCCTCTACATGAATGCAACTGCTCACTCAGCACCCCTTTTGTTTCACATATTTATGCATGTAAAATGCTGATCTGTATGTATTTTTTGTGTGCTTTTGGGAGGTAGCACAACTAACATCATGTCACAATGACGAATTTTATAAATGACAGCCTACAGGACAACGTTGAAAGTCTTTCTACAAATAACTATTGTAACCATTTAAAAAGCAGATAATTTTTCCTCCAGCAATTTTAATATAAAATTATTTCACTCAGATACAACAACTAGTATTTTAGAGTATAATTGTAAAATTATATTAAATATCTATATTCAATAAAAAAATATTCTACTTACATATTAGTATTTGCTGCTGATGTCAGCCAGTCTGCCGCCAATCCAACCATGTCCAATCCAGTTGAAAGTTGATTAAAATATCTAGGGTGCCCTGCATAAGATGGAAAATTAAAAGGCTGATGACTCTGAATGAAACTATTCAGTGCTGAACAGTATATTTACCTCCATATTTCTATAGAGAAGGAAGCGCTTTCAAGGTATGAAACAAAGCAAACAGCAGCAAATACATTTCTTGAAAAAGGCAGGATAATTTCTCTTCTTTCTCATTCCAAAGTCAGTAAAATCAGAGTAATTATACTCAACGCAGAATAATGAATTCCAACATTCTCTATTATCCCTTCAATATGCCTTGAAAATTAGCACATTGCTGCTTCACAAAAATAGCTGTTTGCTCCCGTTAGTGTGTCACATGTTGTCACTGGATATGGTTTTGCCTGACTAGGTTTGAAAGGCACACATGAGACACCATCTGAAAAGCTTGCCAGGACACATAACATCAGTGATGAATGGCTAATGATTGTAATAGACAGGGCGAAATGAGAAAATGGAGTATTTTGGAGTCTGCTTTGCACATGACTCAATAGCTGATGATTGTACGAAGATGGCAGGGAAGGTGGTGGTCCTTGTAATTTCTTCACTGTCAGGAGTGCAATTACAAATAGCCTGGCTATTGCAACTGTGATTTTACCCAAACGCCATGAAAACCAGCACTGCTGCCCCAGCAGAACGATGCACAGGACTATATTCAGTGAGCTGATAGTCTCTTTACTTGGTTAATCTAATTGGCTCCCATTTTTTTTCTAAAATCCTCCTAGAGATTTTCCTTAAAAACATGCCTAGAGCCATCAAACGCAGGAAGCATTAAAATTCCATTTTCACTAGTTACTTCCCGCAAGCCCCTGATAAGTGGCATAATTTCTGGTACAAATTATGGATGGTACACAATTACTTAAATGCCATCCAACGCAAAAGAAGGCAGCCTCTGCTTGGAAAACACCTGTCCTGGCCCTTAGACGATGTACTGTTATTGCCATCAGAGAAAACAAAAGATAGAGCAAGATGATTGAGGAAATGCAGACCCAGCTCTGAGAGAAAACTTATCTTTGGTCTCCTGTGGCCTCTTATCAGGCGTGGACACATGGCTGGCAGAGCAGCATGGGGAATTGCTCCCCAGCTCCCACCCTGCAGCACACAAAGGCAGAGTAATCAAGCTGAGCAGGCAGACCAGAGCTGAGGATATGGGGCAGGGGATGCATGTGCAAATTCCACTTGCCTGTGCCCTTAACCTGAGACCAGCCCCGTGCTATTGCCATCCAGCCTGATTGCATTTTGCACAGAGTTCCCCCTCTCACTGCCAGGAGCCTTTCCATGGTCTGTGCTGCCAAAGATAGGCAGCCAAAACCTCTGACACCAAGGGAATGATGCTCAGATCCAGCAGAATGAACTGGATCTTGCTCCCTGCTCCTCACACTCTTGAGTGGGGTTGGCGGACCTAAGACACACGCACACCACATCACCACCACCTTATCCTCAGCCATCTGGCTCCAGGGTCTCTGCCTGCAGAGAACTGCATCTCCACTGAAACAGGGATTTTGAAGGAGATTTCCATATTTATAGCTTAAGTTCCATATCACAGCTGGATGACAAATTTCACCTGAAAGCAACAGAAAATTAGGATCTAAAAACCTTTAGTGGATCACAGCTACAGGAAGACTCAAAGAATATCACAAAAATTCCTGTTTTGGAAATAAATCCGCACTGAAAAGCTGGGGAATAGCAGAATCTGTATCTGCAGCTGCAGTGTCTCAGCAGTTCTCTGTCAGCCCCACGCTCAGCCCCAGGCGACAGCCCTGTCATCTCTGCCTGTCTCTCGAAGCAAAGCTCCCAGCGCACCACCTGCTCCGGGAGCCGCCGAGGAGCCGGTCCGGCACTGGCGGGGCTCAGGCAGCCGCAGCCTGGAGCGAGCGGGGTGGAGGGAGCAGCGCTGCATCCAGAGATGTCAGGACAGAGAAAGCAGCGGCTGCTGCCGCTGGGAGGGCCCCCAGCAGCCACACCTGTGACACAGCCCCCTCCGCTCCGTGCCCTTCCCTTCCGAGCACGGCTGTAACACGGAAAGGCAAGGAATGTACTGCCCCAACCTGACCCCTGCTCCGGCTGCAGGGGTTTGTCTGTCCGTGTGACACCTCAATACATGAGTGAGCTCTTTTGCCTTGGCTGGATGGCTGTGGAAAACTGGGGCTTTACTTGGAATACAGCCTCCACTGGCCAGGTAAGAAGAACTTGTAACAGGTGCTCAAAAATCTCTACCCGGGTGCCTCTGCCTGAAATACACATCCTTTGTTGAAGTTGTTCCTGAACAAAGAGGTACTGGAAAAGAGGCTGTGACAAGGTGAAGAATTGGTCGAGAGGTGAAAACAGGAGATTATTACTCAATGGTTTGTTTAGCAATACGCAGTGTATTCACAGATATCCCAGAGTAAATCGGGAGATGATGGCCAAGAGCCAGGGCCCAGGCACAGGGACACCCGAGGCCCGGCTTTCCCTACTGAGGGCGTGTCTGTGCCCCACACACCCTCCCACACACGATCCCACCCGCACCGCTTCGTCTGAGGCACGGCCATGCCCAGCGTGGGCACTCGGCCGCCACAGCCCCCGCAGCGAAGCGAGGAGCAGGGCTGGGCACGGCCAGACAGCCCGGGGGAAGGCTCGGCTGGGCAGAGTCTGGCCGTGCTTGCAGCCTCACTGCATGCATGACCGGCATCAGGAACCCACAGAGAGCAAGGCTGGGCCAGAACCGGCTCCTCGCACCCCTCCTGGAGTTTCCAAGCCTTTTAAAAAGGCCCTTATTTCAATTGTAGTGCGCACAGCAACTGAATTTCACACCCATCTTTCCCTACATTCACAGTCCCTGCCTTTCACATCTCAGCAAGAATCCCATCTCTGCTGTGTGTGGCTTCCCCGGGCATCCCGGTGCACGCAGCACCTGGGAGCAGCCCACACCTGCCCCTCGGCCGAAAAACCGGCCATCTGCCTCGCCGAATCCCCGGACCGGGGTATCCAGCTGTGAGGCTAATCTATGCAATACAATTTATTTTTCAATCAGCCTCCCGGGCCCCTGCAGTCAAACGCCGCCCAGGAGGGGCCATGTCCGAGGGGCTTCTGCGGCAGGAGTGGAGGCAGACGCTGCCGCCAGAAACCTCACGGTACTGTCCTTCCTCTGAGGGTAATTCCAGTGCTCTACTCCGAAGCACATGCCGAAGGGTTCCAGGTGTAAACCCCACGCATTTCGTGAACTCCCTCCCAGGTTGGGGCTGTCACCCCAGGGCGCTGAGGAGCAGCAGCGGCCAAACGAGGCTGCTCTGCACCCCCCGGGCTGAACCCCGCCACGCCACATTTCCCAAAAACCCCCAGCACCCGTTTTCAGACTTCAAAAATATTATTTTCATTAAAACAAATTATAAAATGCCAAGATGAGAAAGCTTCCGATATTTAAAGATAGGAAGAGAAATGGTAACATTTTTTTAAAGGGTCTTTTTTGGATGCACAAAATTAAATAGATCTGTTATGTGAAAACAAGCTATAACAAAAAACGACTAATGAAAATCGCCTAAGAAACCCTATTTTTTTGGTTTCCCAGAATCACAGATCCCACATTCTACATCATTCTGTGCAAACACGTTTCATA
Organism: Thryothorus ludovicianus; assembly: GCA_013397245.1. Classification (NCBI taxonomy): domain Eukaryota; kingdom Metazoa; phylum Chordata; class Aves; order Passeriformes; family Certhiidae; genus Thryothorus; species Thryothorus ludovicianus. The sequence goes on from VZTB01001755.1 coordinate 64,301, forward strand.
TGCCCTATCCAGACACATCACATAGATCACTGGACTGATCGACTTTGTTCCTCTGGATACCATTTATCTAACTATTTAATCCAGTATTTTACAAACATCTTGGCAGCACTCGACCCACGCATCTGAACATGCGGATAGTCATTTCTACGCCTAAATGAGAATTACACAGATCCCTCACAATCTTTACCGGCATCGGTCTTGTCTGTTCTCCTCTCAAAATCTGAGATATTTTTGTTTTCCACTCAACCTCTAGTTGCAAATCAGTCCTTTGTCTCTTTCAGTAATTGATTCACATTTATTTTTAAGCAATTTCTCTGTAATTCAAATTCTCACTAAGAGCTCCCCGGACTCCCTATTATTTCACAATGACAGCCGTAATTGGGGCTCCGCTTTCTGCCTGCTCCGCCGCAGTTTATTTAAGGTGGCCCCGGCGCGGAGTCGGGCGCTGCCCCACGCCTGGGCGAGCCCCATGCTGCCTTCCCTCCTCGAAGCCCGAGGGCGGCACGACTAAGGGGGGACACCAGGCAGGCAGGAGCCAACCCATCCCTGCTTTCCCCAGTGAAAAACAACAAATGGCTGTTAAAACAAATCGGACTTCGGTTTCATTGCTTGAGCCTCAAGCTGAAACAAAACCCTGGATATTTCTGTGCAAGATTCTGCTAAATTCTCTTTTTATTTTATGTCCTGCAGGTGAGAGATACGGCAAATGGCCGCTCTCAGCTCGAATTTACAGGCCATTTATTGCGATTTCGGCTGTTAAACGGGCTGGTCCCTGCTGCCCCCGCGCAGGGACTCCCCTCTGCCCCGCTCTGCAGGGAGCAAGAGGCCATCGCCGGGGCATCACAGGTGAAATGGATGAAAAGGAACGGCAGAAAGTGGTGAAGGTGGTGTGAAGTCTGCTCAGTGGCACACTCGGCATCTCTGACACACAGACGCATTAATTTTAAATCGGAAAGAGTGTGCGAGGCTGCACTGACAGCTACAGAGATGGAGCTGCTGGAGTGTTCTATCATTTTGGAAAACGATTTCTGTCTCTGCTAGAAATTGCTTGTAGCTGACAAAATACAGTTGCTGCTTCAATCTTTAACGTTTCAAGCTAAATTGAAATGACACCTTTAATCAATGGATAGACCATACAGGGTAGAAAATGAGCATTGCTATTACCTGTTTTAATTGCATATTTGAGAGTTGTTCTGCAGTTCAATAAAATTTCTTCCAAGGTCTGTGGCTGGTCTGCCAGTTCCCAGTTATATTCCTGGAGCAGCTCATTTGGGTAATGGAAATCAATAACTTTTGTTGATCTATCAAAACTTTTCACCACATACTGAAGTAAAATGTCCACAACGTCTTGTAGGAAAGACATAGTAGTTATTTCTCCATTACATGTCGGCAGAAGATCTGGGAATGGAGAAATTTAGAAGTTAACTTCGTTTTATGACCACATGCATAGATTTTGAACAAAGCCTTCTCCCATTTATGTTTACAAACACTTTACGCTGTAGTCAGTTATAATAGGTTTTGTTTTCATTTAATGAGCAAATTGGCAAGGTTGTATCTCGAGGAATGTTCTGAGAGATAACAAGATTTAATATCTTATCTAAATTGGCCAATTCTGTCCACAGCATATTTCAGACCAATGTTTAAGACAGTGAGAGCAGAGAAACAAGAAAAAGGGAAAACGAATCTCGTAGGAAATAAAGACTGAACAACAAATGCTACAAACAGCAGACTAAAAACTGTGATTTGCCTTGCAATAAAACACCTTCGTGGTGACTCTCCTATGCAGGTGACTTGTTGATAATTTAATGCCTTTTTCTGAGGCAATGCTGCACGGGCTCTCGATGTACACAAAGCTTTTGTTTAAGAGCGATAGCTCAGTCAAAGCCAGACTGTAGTTGGAAGCCCCTAATGTGGGGTCCCGGGCTGCCGAGCAAACGGGAGAGTTCCTGGCCAGCGCATGTCGGCGGGAACCTGGGCTCTTATCGCTGGCGGAGACGCTACCTCCAAGGTCAGAAAAGATGAAGTGCAAAAATATCTCGAATTGAAGCAATGAGTAGGAGAGCGCTCTATCTCCCTCCTCCCCTCCAACCTTAATTACATCGCAGGGTCTTCAATGAGAAGGTCGATGCTGCCAGTGCTCCTAAAGAAGAAAAAGCTGCGGGCTCCAGTACGCGGGATTTTACTGCTTTGGGTTTTTCTTTTCGGGATTTTTTGTTGTTTGAGTGATTTTACGCAGATTTGAGAAATGCCCAGAGGGGGCCAGGGTTGAGGGCGCAGAGCTCCTCCGCGCACCGCCAGGTACCGCCGGACCACCTCTCCCACCCATCCCCTGCGTCCGCGAAACGTGAGCGGAGGCAATTTCCCGACCGAATCGCTGCTTTTTCTTGCTAGTTTTAGAAAAGCAGCGTGTCCCGGGAGCGCCGTTACCTGTTGAATGCAGAAAGGCGTAATTCACGTCCGCTTTTTGGCAGCCGCAGGGTTTTTTATCGCAGGTGCAGGTCGGCCTCGGCTCCGCTACCCCGGGGGCTGCTGCCCTGGCGCCGGTTTCCACGGGCTTCTCGGCATCTCCGTAGAGCAGGGCTTGACAGCGACACGGACACACGGCCTCATTACTGGGGCATCGACCCTCGTCCCCCGCCCCCCCGGCCCGGGGCAGGTCCCGCGGCGCTCCGCGGGCGCTCAGCCGCGCCCCCGCCGCGGGCTACCGGGGCCTCCCCGCCCTTACCGCAGAGTTTGTTTCCGATCCCTCCCGTGAACTTCTGGGCAACCTGACACCAAGCTCTGGCTGTAAGAGAAAATGGAGCAGAGGGTCCGTGGGGCGGGCGTGGGCTGTGGGCGTCTGGCCTGACCCCCAGCCCCGCTCCCCCGGAACCCCCTGCCCCGCAGAGCCCGCGGCGCTGGCCCGAGCTCGGGTCGCGTTCGGTCCCGGCCGCCCGCACGGCTCCGTCCCGCCGGTC
>VZTB01001755.1:67347-180827 GCA_013397245.1 Thryothorus ludovicianus
CGGGGCTTGCCATGGCGGAGGCGAACCGGCGGGGCGGGCGAGGAGCGGCGATCTGCAGCCCAGGCGGCCTGAGCGAGTGTGCGTGAGTGTGAGTGTGCGGGTGTGTAAGTGCGCGGCTGCGCCAGGCGGCGGCAGGCGAAGGGGCGGGAGCGCCCCGGGCACGCGTGGGTGGGAGCGGCTCCCGTGGGCGCCCCCGGGGCGCGCTCCGCCGAGCTCCTGCCCGGGACGGGGCGGGCGGCTCCACGGGAAGAGGCGCCCGCTGAGGCGGCCAGCGGCGACGGCGTCGGCTGTTCTAAGGGGTGTCCGCACCCTGCATTGGGGGAGCGAGGGGCGGCAGTGGGACGACGATGGCGCNCTGGGGCTGCAGCTGCCTTGGCGGGTGAAGATGAGCGAGGGTGCCTGTGCTGTCTTCACCCTACCGACGGTCCATGCGGCCGCAGCCCGGCGGGGTGGGCGGACAGGGCTGAGCCGCCCGGTGCCGCCGAGCGCTGAGCGGAGTGGAATGGTAGTTTTCCAAGTCTTGGCGTGGGCGGCCGCGGTGGTCCAGCCTGGTACCTCGAGAGGAAGGTTGGGACTACGTAAAGGTGTCCTTAGTCCTTTAAGATGCAAAGTGAAGGGAAATCCCCCCCACCGCACCTTCCACTTTTGCACCGGTGCACCTCCGCACCTGCGAGCAGGGCACTCCTGGACGGCAGCGCCGAGGGGGGGACAGCCCGTGCCCCGGCGGCCCCGGGGTGGGGAAGGGACAGCCCCCGAGCCCCCGCCGTCCCATCGGCCCGGCCCACAGCCACCGGCGGGCGCCCCGTCGGGCCGGGCCCCGCGGAGANGCCCCGGGGAGAAGGCGCGGGGGGAGGGGCCCGCACGGGGCTGGGTTCCCGCTGTCCCTCCTGCGCCCCGACAGGCAAGGGCGTCCTGGGTCGCACGGACGCGCTGGAGGAGCCTTGCGCGACGCCGCGGCTGCCCCCGCGTGTCCCTGGAGCCCCGGGGCTCTCCCGGGGGCTTCCCGCAACATTCCGAGTCGGGGACCCTGGTGGAAAAGCCATCCTCGCTCCAGCCCCGCGGAGGTAAAGGGCTTGTCGGCCAGATGGGAAGAGACTGCTCCCACTCGCTTCATGATGTCTCTGGAAGCAACAAAACCTTCCTTTTCCACCCAGCCGGGTCTCCGCGGGAGCCTTTCCCTGCCGCGGCTACCTCTCCCCTGGCACAGGGATTTCAAGCCCTGGCCTTGGAGAGAGGCAGGCTGACCACGCCAGGTCAGGATGTGGCTCTGCCGAGAGCGCGGTCACGCAGGGCCCCCACGCTGCTCGCAGCCAGGCCCTGTGCTCAGCCCGGGGCATCTCTCTGCTTTCTGCAGGCACCCACATGGTTATGAGGAGTGTCCCGCCATGAGACCTCACAGAAATGTCTCAATGCTTTAAATCACTGCTGTGGTTGGAAAGCAGAAGAAAACCAGTCCAGGCATCTCTTCGTGTGAAATTACAGTCTGTTCCAGTTGCCGCATCACACTGGCTTGCACGCAGACAATAACTCCAGCTTGCCACGGCCAGAGGCTGCTGTGAGCCCTTCCCTGCCTTGCTCACTCATGCCCCAGTCCAGAGTGTTTTGTCTGTTCTGGGTGTAATTCAGACACAACCAACCATAACACTGCTTTGTACATTTTTATTTAATTTACCATTTCAATAATACATGACAAAGCAACATTAAAACAGATTTCAAAATTTTAACAATTTATAGCAAATTTTACATTGCAGCACATTTCAATCCTGTGCACAGCCTCGTAACTAGTTACAGATCGGGAAGTGATGGTTATCTGTCCCTGGGGAAAAGGCCAAACGTGGAGAAACCCAGCCCCTGTGGCTGACTGCTGCCGCCAATTGTCACGTTTAGGAGAGCTGAGCAACGGAGTAGGATTAGGCCTTTATGATGGCATCATGAAATTTGCCTTCTCCTGCTTTGCAGCTGGGAACCCGCAATTATGAATCCTGAAAGGAAGTGCTGCAATTATCTGTGTGGTTTCTGTGAAATAAGGTCTTTTGAATAAGGAATCGGGGAAATTTGAACACTGTGGCTATTGCTTTTATTTTCAGTTAATTTCTAGTGGAACTGATTAAGAATGATCATTACTTTTCAGCAGCAATCAACCGGAGAGTGTATTTCTATTCCTTTCTTGGTACCCCAGAGATTAAGATTCCTAAAAATCTAATGCAAATGAGAACAAAGCAAACATGATTTAAAAGTTCATCACTTAGTCACAAAGCTCAGAGGCAGAGGAGAGGGCTGGATATACTTCCCATAAATGGACATCTCCAACATAAAGATTATGCACACAATATTGACCTTTAAAACTGGCTACTAGCTTTACAGTAAAGTCAATAATGAAATAAACTGCCATAGTATGCTATCCAATTAATCATGCTCTTTTTCATTAGAGAGATACTTGCCATAATCAGGTTATCCCAAAATTCAGGCAATGTAAACTAAAATAAGCAGAAATTCCCCCATGGTGCTCTTGTAATTTTTTTCCCCAGTAAAACAATTTATTAGAAAAAATAACTAAAGTTTTCTGAAGGTGCATATGGAAATTGAAAGCCTAACTAGGGGAATTATAAAGTAAATTCTTATTTTGATTGGATGAGACTAATGAAATGGAAAAAAAAAAGAAATATGCACTGAGGAAAGTAAATTAGATTTAACCTGTTTAATAATTTTAGGATGCAGCAATGGTACACAAAGCTGATTTTTATATTAGGGAAAAATATGATATGTGACTGACAGTGTCCCTTTGCAATGGTGTTGGGCTGTAAACCACAGTAACTCACATTCATGTGAACACACACATAAACTTGAAACATTGAAGATAAAAAACAAAAAACCAAAAAAAGGAAACACATGGTATAAAATGATAAAAAAAGGAAATATGCTAATAAAAGCCAAATGGCACCAGGAGCAGCAGCAGCAGCAGCTAGAACTGCTGGATAAGGCGCCGGCGCTGTGAGGTCTTCCGCAGCAGTCGTCTGTAGTCATAGGGATTATCTTCGGCTTTGCTCTCTTCCAGGGGTCTTTCTGCAACCCTCGACCTAGGAATTAAGCACACAAGTGTTTTAGAAATTAAAGTCAAAACATTTACCTTGGCAAACACTCCTAATCGACTGCTTAACCTCCACCCTTGTGGGGGAAAAATAAAAGGAGAAAGAAAAAAAATCAGCTGACTTTGCTAGGCCTCTTCCTGTGCTGTACAAAACAGGCACCTCGGAACAAACACATTATATGCTAGAAGCAGATGAACACAGAAGAACAACATGTTCTTCTATGAAGGGGACATAATAAAAGGACATAAAAACATGGGAACCATGGGGATGCTTTGCAGTAGCTTTTGCCTGATGCACCAGATTTTCAGTTGGCATAAATTTGTTTGCTCTCTATTTAACCTGCCTGTGGAGTTCACTGTAAGCGTCCATCTCATTTTATTTTATTTTCAGATGGCAAGATGCATTTTAGATGCCACCTCTGACAGGCTGGAATAGTGACGTGGCATCAGCTGTTACCATGGAGCAAGATGAAAAATAAAAGACAGTTATTTAAAAAGTAAATTATTCTGAAATAATTACAAAAATTTGTAGTGTTTTACAGTTAAGGTACCCCCACCACTGGTCCTATACCAATGTCAAAGGCAAACTTCTAAATAAAAAGTACTCAATGCTTCACTTCTGTAGATTGAAATGGCTGTACAGTCTTTATATCCTGGTGACCTTATTCAAGAGATATTGAAGAACAGAAATGCTTATAAATTGCATTCATCTGCCCTCTGAGGTAATTGTAAATTTAGAAGTTACTCATACTTGGTTTCACTATGGCTACTTAGGCTGCAATCAGAGCAGCAAACAGGGAAGGTTAAGAAATTCCTTTTAGTAAGCTCAGTAGCAAAACTTTCACTCACCTAAACCAGACCTCAGGTGACAGATTTGGTAATTAACCACCTTTTGTAATTAACCACCTTAGAAATGCAACATTTTCTAATGGTTGTAAATTATATGGTAATTCCCTAATATTATTATTTTTAATTACATATCTTCACTGAAACTAGTTTAGATCCTACGTGAAAAAAGGCCAGAAATGAAATACGTAAGGTGCACAAAACATTCTACATTCTAAATGTTCTGCAAACATTTCCTCTATTACTACAGACACATTTTCAAATTCAGTACTCATCCCAGGCTTAGGGTTTCCCCCAAGAATTTGACCTAGATAGTTTTCCAAGCTTTTCTTATATTTAGGAATGTTCAAGAAGACACAATTATATTAAGATATATAGATGTGTGTTTGGACGTGCAGTGTGTGTGAGTGCATTGGCAAGAGTGAGAATATGAATTTCCTTAGTCTGGCAGTGGTCACCCTCTATGAAGTCTATATGGGAAAAGAGGAGGTCGAGTGAACCCTCCCTTTGGGGTTTTTCTCCTGGCTGTCCACCTTGGTGAGGTGCATGCAGGCTACAGACACCTGTGCTGCTGCTGGACAGCAGGAGAAGGAGGCAGTCAAGCTGGAGTCCTACCTGCAGAAAACATGCAGAAACTCTGGTGCACGTCCACTCTAAATAAAACCTAACTAATCAGAAATACAGTTTTTAGGTTCTGCTTCCGTTTAATTTTATTTTAGCTCAGAGATGCAAAATGTCCATCTGGCCCTTGGGAAACCAAAAACTGGCAGGTAGGTTGAACACCAATCACACTGGCATTTATGCCTCTTGCATGGAGAATATTTCAGATATTCCCCTTCTGAGATGGGAAATTTTAGCTAGATGTTTTGCAAGACAATTTGGCAAAATGTCATGCCTAAAAGAATAGATTTATGTGTAATTTGAAAGTGCATTTCTTTTATTTTTATTAATATTTTGTTTATGTCAACAAGGATAATATTTATCTTTTCCTGTTACTATTTGGTGTGCATTACCGCTCAGTAGCTCGTAAAATGGAAGTCCTGCGCTCAATTGGGTATCTCTTCCTTCTTGTGGTAGTACTGCTGTCCTTGGAGCTGGAGTCAGTAGATGAAATTTCTTGGTAGTAGATATCTAAATCCAGCACTTTGCTCAGACTGTCAATAAATAAGAACACTAAGTTAACAGTTTAAATTTTCAATATTATTTTCAACATACAAACCCAAGGCAGCCAAATATCATTATTAGTTCTGTTTATGTGTTGAGGATCTAAGGAGAAATATATATAGGCACAAAAAATCCGTCTCTGAAGTGTGACTGCTGTGTAATGTAGATATTGAGAATTTTGAAATGCTAAATACTTTTATATATTCATAAAGGAGACACAGATTACTGAAATTGTTTGGGTTTGCCATTAGACTCAGTAGAGAGGCATTTTTATGGTATAATTCATCTGGTCTATTTTAGATGTCTCTTTGAGCAAGAAATGAATAATTTTCCTAAAAGATGACTATTTTTTTTCTCTGAGTACAAGAAGAGGGTCTAAAGGAACTAGTTCAGATATGGGTGTCAATAATGCAAATATCTCTTATTTTGTTAGGTGAATGCTATCCAGGGTATTATACATATAGAAAAAGAATCAATCCCAACATCCAGTTTAGTATGGCTAAGGAAAGAAATAATATCCTAAAAAAGAAACGGAATAGACAGAATTCAATTCTCACATTGTTAGAAACTAGAAGTAATTAATTGATTTCACTTGCTATGTTCCACTAATACAGAGTCAGCAGATGACAGAAGATGCAGTCTGTCAGGAACAGGTTAACTAGATTTAAGATGAGTGAAACCTAACTGAGGCCAATGAGGGAAAACATTAGATTTTGGTGCAAACACTAGATTTTGGTGTGTTAGTTATTTTATTCTCCCAGACTGGAGTCAATAGGTGTGAAAATTTTTTAGGATCCAAATGACATGAGGAAAAAAAGCTGAAAGAGGCCCAACATGGGGGCCATGGACATTAGGTCAATCCTTCAAGCTGCGGCATGATCAAGTGCCATTTAAATTGCAGTTGAATGAAGCCCAATGCTGTGAGCACATTTTGTGTAGATGTAATGTCATGCAACAGCCTCTAAGATACATATTTTAGCCACGGAGTTTGTGCTCTGCAGCCTGAGCCGAGGGCAGTGCAGAGAGCCCACTGAGCTGTGAGCAGGCTGCCATCGCACACAGGGTGCCACGGCAGTGCCACTGAGGGGGCAGCAGGAGAGCCCCAGTATAGAACCACAAATAAAATAAAGCTGTGATGTATGTCAGGAGCTGCAAACCAGGCCCACAGCACACCTAAGGACCTAAGATACAGAAGGACAGAATATACCTATTGCTTCCTTCTCTTCTGCAGAGATCCATCAAAATAGGTTAGTTACACTGGGAAGGAAACACTTCTGGTTCAAATTTCAAGGGCTACTCTTCTTTAGCTGTTATTCATAGTTATTGTTTTAATTTTTTATTATCTATTTCCAGACACGTATATTTTTAGGAGAAAATATTGACAGTCTTTGTATTTTTGGTAACAAAAAGGAATTGTTTGCCCATTTGCTTTGACTAGAATTTTAAGCACCTTCAATTATTTTCTGTGTCAGAACTATCTTTGATGTGGACCTTATCTTATTATAATGCCTGTGTTACCATGGAAAAGGACCATGTTTTAGGAAAACTGAATGGCTGCATTCTGGATAATGGATTTTAGTCAATGAAAATTGCGTTTTAACTTTGTATACATGTCCCCCTGTGAATCACCAAATTATTCTTCTTTTTTTAATGCTTTATTCTCCTGGTTGAAGTGCAGCTAAAAACTATTCTAAAGTACTGGAGTGACAATTAAAAAAATTACCTTTCTTTTCTTGGTTTCCGTTTTTCATCTTGTATTGATTTCTAAGAAAATAAAAAGTAATTAAAAATACTAAAAGGAAAGCTTATGCAAACATACAATTCATCAATGTTAGGTAGGAGAGTGTTGTATATTTTTCAATTAAAGAAATAATAGAAAATGAGCAAATGTCCCAGAAAAACCTCTTTTAAGAACCTTTGAGACTGAGAATGAGATTAGCATTGTTGCTCCCAAATTTGTTGCCATACTGTGAGAAAAAGCCAAAGTAATGATGATCAGAACTGAAAAAGGAGATCTAAAACTTTCAACTACCTAGAGCTGTTTTAATGAAGTTGACAACACTATTTCACTGAGGCAAATTTACTGTGATGCCATGAGAATTTCCATGAATAGAAGCAATGCAGTGGGAAGAGGCATAATCCTATTCTTCTTAATGCCAACGTAGTCTTCACACAGGTTTAGTAGAATAAAATGGACAAAGGCCTCATTTAAAAACAGCATAATAGGTGACAAAAGGACCTTTAGGATACAAGATTTCTAAAAATGTAGAAGAGAGAAGATTCTTAGGGAATGTGAATAATTCCTTATCTCTAATATAGAGTTCTATCCCTACAGCTAAAGCAATGCTATGTTGCAGCACCTAACTCATCATACTTCAAAGGCAGTATTTTTTAGTGCAGATTGTGGTCTTAATTGAGTTTCTTGCAAATTAGAATTAGGAACTGTAAAGTCACTGATAATCAGAAATCCTGATAGACTTCAGTATGCAGGCAAATAAACACGACATGTAATTCCAAAATGATAGGCTGATTTAAAGAAATATACCCCAAAATAAAATTCTCAAGCCTTATATGAACAATGAGCTATTGTCAGGCTTCATTTACACCTGTATACCCCTTCAGGTCATCTGATATGCAAGGAGATGTGTGAGAATTTAAGGTGTCTAATTAATGTGACGTGAGAGAAATATCTGATTTTGCAAAAGATAATTTAAAAAAAAAAGCATTCTTATTGGGTTTCTTCACTTGCATATGATCTGGGCTTGATAATAATCTGTGAATGCCTGAAGGTCACAGAGATTTTTAACAAGGTAGAAAATCTGTAATAGCTGGGAAAGCTGACTGCCATCTAAAGTTATTGCTTAAAGACTTACCCAAGGTCTGAGAATTTAACAACTAGTAGGTCTCCTTTCTAAGCTTCAGAGTATAGATATTTATGTTGAACCTTTCCCTGACCAGTGAACTTCATGTGAAGAAGATAGGTTTCTCTTTATCACACCTTCTTGAAAATAAAATTAATTGAAAGTAATATTGATTAATACCTTGAAAAGCTGCTGCTAAAAAAGTGATTAAAAATCTCCTGGCACTAGTGCAGTTTTTGTTTGCACTGATGCCATGGCTGTTTTCTGGTACAGAGCTTGCCACGTAACAAATTAGCTCTCAGAAAATTCTATGTTCCTGACCCTATAGTCATAGTTTCCTAAATAGGCATTTACTTCAGAATTGCCCTTTTCAGAAATTTCTGAATACAAATTCTCTGTCATGCCTTTCATTTCAGTCCTTTATCTCATCAATCTTGCTTTCACAAAACAAATTGTATTCTTACATGCAGATTTATTTCTAAAAATATGATTTCTTTTCAGAATATCACCGTTCCAAAGCTGTGCTATTTCAAAGCCCCAAAATAAAACATAGCTGTATTTGTCTTTTTTTTGTATGCCAGACACAACCATCCCTACAGGCCCTGGTGACACCTTCTGTTGAAAGGAGAAGCAATTCCTACGGTTAGTTTATTAGCTGGGTTCTCACCGGCTGTTAAAATAGGTCACTAAGATTCAGGCACCTCGAGCAAATCAGTTTAATTGCTTTTTTTGTTAGGAGTGCTTTCTAAGTTGCTTTTGCATTTTCACTCTTTCTGCTTACTTTCTTGCCTTTTTCCCTATATTTAAGGGCACTGAAGTCAAGAGGGGAAAGCAGCACTCTGTATCTGAACTCGGACCAAAGGCTATAAATAGCAACACTCAAATCCATTAGTCTCCTGAGCTGTTGGTATTTGCCAATGCCTTCATAATCACAATCTGACACATTTGTAAAGGAAGTTACAGTGTGCATACTAATACAACTTATTTTAGTATTTGCACTCTCTGCAAGATCAAGCACTAATTTAGATGCTCAAAATAGCTCCAAACAAACCTGTGCCTCTCCTGGTTCTCTCCTGTGACTTACAAAGAAACTACGGAGACAGGGCACTTGACTTGGGTATTGAAAATGCAAATGCTGCTTATGCACACGAAAGTATGTATGTTTAGGTACAGAAGTAAATACTGGTCTGACATAGCTCCCCAGTCTGGGTAACTCTGTACTTCTATTTCAAGTCTTGTTTGAAATGTGAAGTTTGTGGCCTGCCTCCTTTCAGCAGGACACAAGTTTTATGCTGCATTAGAAAAGAATAATGGGAATTGGGCAATTAGAAAGGTAGTTTAGGTGGGAATTATCTGACAGTTTTAGCCCAGAAAAGCTTCTTAAACTCACATGTATTAGAGTGTAGTAGGTGGAGTCTTCTGGATTATTTAATGTCTTGGGCTTCCGTGGCCTTCTGGGGGGTCTTTGCATTGGGCGAGAGTCTTCTACATTGGCCACAACTGTAAGAAAGCAGAATACAGCAATGCTTATTTCTTCACAGAACTGAAGGCCTTTGGAAAACACAGGAGAGAATTTCACCAAAGAGAGAAAAAAAATCCGCATAGCTACTTTTACTCCTTGCAGTAAAACAAGTAAGCAACTGCTTTGGACATTTTCATCAGCAGAGAATGGGTTTATCCACTTGAGTCCTGACTGCCCACAGGGACAAATGCCACATAATGAATGCCAGGTTGGAACAGCCCGGGGTCTGCCTGGCACAGCCTCTCCTTCTGAAAAGGGCTGATGCTCCACATTCAGAAAAGGGATCTGAAGGGTAATGGCCACTGTGAGGCCACTGCCTCGTAACGGACCTGCGTGGCAGGGGTGATGTTTTTCATGCTCAAGTCAATCTTTAAGGTGCTGAATGAGGGAACTAGCATTAGGCCTCTGTTTCAGAGGTTGTCCTCTACCTTATCACAGTGAAGATTTTCCTCCAGGTGTCCTGAGGCTTTTCAACTCAAGCCAAGTCATATGCCACTGGGCAACACAGCATGAGCATGTCCATCACATCCAATGTAGTCTATGTTAGTGTACTCAAATTCTGGTCTCTATTTATACAAAAACTTTCTGCAAACATGCGAAAAACGCCTTCATTCTAATAGAAATGAAATCAAGATTTTAACACAAAATGGAACTACTGGCCCCTGGCAGTCTCCCAATTCAGAATTAGACACTGACTTGCAGGTTACATTTGCTGGCACATAGAGAACTAGAAAAACATCTTGGGTATTTGCTTGTTGAAAATCTATATGCAGTTCTGACAGTGCTAGGATACAGGGCTGCTTGGGTTCACAAGCTGTTTGTCACAGAGAGAACACTGAGTTCAGGGTTCTTAATGCCTATGAAGACCACAGAGCTGGCCCTGGAGGGACAAGAGACCACAAATGTACAACCTGGTGAATCTGGTCTCATTCCCTTCAGCTTCAGCTACAGGAAAAGTTAACAGCAATTCCTTCATGATGAAGGAGAAGGGGGTTGCACAGCAGCAGAACGCCAATGGCAGAGAGGGGTCATAGGGACACCTACGGGGTGGTGAATGAAGTCACAGCACAGTGAACTGAAGTATCTAAAGTATCTTGCATTATCCAGTGAGGTTTGATCTTGTCCTTGTCCCATCACAGATATACTAAGGACAGTCCATGAGAAAAAAACATCTCCTTATTCATAAATGAATTTAGTGTGAGGTTGGAATGGGGATCTAGGTCCCAGTATATTACTAAAGTGTGTTTTGCTGATATAATCCACTTCCACATGAAGTGATATTAAGAGCATTTTGTTCTCCTATGACCATCAGAAACCCTTTTACGTGATAAAAATAAAACTCTCCCATGTACAGCAGACATCTTTTTAATTAAGCAGGTAGTACAATAATTTAAAATGAGAAACGATCAGTAATACATCAGTGTTGACTCCTGCAAAATTAGCTGTTAAGTTTTTTGTTATGTGTGATAAATAAAGGCTTGTAAAGGTCATGGGTATACAGAAAATCCAGAATGAATAATGTTAATTTAAATTGTAGTTGGATAATGATTATATTTACTGTTTTAGTTTCTTATCTGAAATGCAGACTGCTTCTTCTGTCAAGAATGAAGTATCTTTTTAACATTTTGCACCTAAGAGAACAACAGTGTTTTTCTAAGCCAGGTTACAGATAATTCATGTTAAACAATGAATTTCAGATGCAAAAAATTCATTTCAGTAACCTATACTAAATATAAGTGACATTCCTTGATTTCAATAGGTACAGCAGGCTTGACTGGGCTCTTAATGTGGGCTGTTGCTACCTTGCTGCATTTCAAATGGGCCACCTGGAGTTACCTGACTTTCCATTTGTTTGAGAGAAGAGGCGTATCTTCCCTATTTTATTTTTAAACACAACAGGAGTCCAAAGTGGAAACATTACTTTAAAAAAATCTCTTAAAATTCAGCACTGCTGAATAGAAACACCTAATGCCCTGTCTATAGGACATTCAAAAATTTTGTCAGAGATCATGACTGCATGAAATCTGAAAAAAGAAATGAAGCTAATTTGGGGGCTCTAGGAAAATCCCAATGAAAAGGCTCTCATTATGCCTGAAGATTTTTACTGTCCTATAAGAATTCATCACTGTATATGCTGTTACATTATTTAATTCATCAATGTCAAACAGATAAAGCATTATTATATTCTGGATTACAATTATTCCAACTGAAATTACTTGTATACTACTTGTGTGTTTGCTCTGCAAAGAAGACTGCTTTATTCATTCAAAAATATCATTTTGAAAATGAAAAAGGTTTCAGTAAAAGTGCTTTTCATCTCAGCTCTTGTGCTGTGCAAAAGAATTGAGGGCAAAGAAACACCATGTTGGGGTAGGCAGTCTTCTAATCTTGGATCGCCATAATTCCTTTTTAAAATTTAATATAGGGCTGAAAATGCATTTCTGAGTTTTGCCTCCAAATTACACAGTAAGGTTTTGCTTTCTTTGTTTCACCAAGTGAAGCTATGATTTCCTTTTGCACTTAGATTTGCATGTTCACTGCTACCGAAATTCAGCACATGTGGTAATTACTTGTTTTGGATAAAACCAAGTAAAATTTGCTTTTTTATTAGTTTATTCTAAATACAGAAATAATTTACTAAGTAAAATTAAAGGTTAGGGGTGCAAATTAAATACACAAGTCTGAGAAATGGTGAGTTTGATGGGCTTGTTTTCCAGGTGGCCTATACGTTTCTGCAGCAGGCAATGAAACAGAAAGGAGTGAAATCATTCACTTATTAACAGGGCAATTATGTTGCTTCTGTATTCCATTAAAAAGGAAAAGTTTTTATTGAAGTCCAGTCTCTCCACAGTAAAATCTCTTGCAGCTTATTTTTATTTAAGACTTCAAATATCTCTAGCAAGATCTGGCTGCGTGCTTTCTATGTAAAAGGAAACTGATGTTTCCTCTCCAACAGTCATTTAAATTGATATTTTACAACACTGGTACAAAAACCATTCACACAGTAGCTGTTGAAGCACTTTGGAAGTGCCAGGTTGGCACTACCATCCCTATCCTACTATCAGGGTAAATAAGATGCACAAGGCACATGGAGACTCGTTTAAGGTTACCTCCTAGCTGGTCATTAGCAGAGCTAAGGACGGGAGGGCTGTGCTGAGACTCCCATCTCTGCTGCCAGCCCTCACCCTGCTCTTGTATCTCCCTAAAGAGGTGCTCTCAGGGCTGGGACACACGCCTTAGGAGCAATGTGTAGGAGAAACTGGAAACTTTGATGCGACAGAGACATTCCCTAAAGGGTTTATCAGGAGGAAGGCAGATTGAATAACAGGTTGAAATGGGAGGATTTTCCTCCTCAGGCTTCCCAAGTGTATCCAGTCAGTACTTGGTTAGTCAAAAAAAAAAAAAAAAGTGAAACTAGTGATGATAATAAAAGCTGAAGTTCTTCTCCATGAGAATAAATGAAATACAGAGTTAAGGGTCAGGAAAGGCATGTGAACAGTGTGGCTGCCAGATAACATTCAAGAAGGTTTAGTAAATCTAAGAAAAATTCTTTATTTGTATCATATCTCAGCTAGCACTCATTTAGCACTACCACAAATGTTCCTACCTAAGTTGCACATACACTCAATTCTACAACAAATTAATGCTTTCATACTCAGCCTTCACTGAAAGCTCCAAATACACTGAAAGGTGGATACAATATGTTCATGCACCCTGAACACCACCACAAATCACAGGAACCGTGGAGGCCTGCATGTGCTTGAAATGTTCAAGGATGAGCAAGAAATGTTTGAATAAAGATGAGTCAGTATCAACAGCCCTTTGGGTTGAACTATCTGTACATTCTGACATACAATGATAAGCTTGGAAGACAGCAATCTCGAGGAATCCGTGGAGGCTAATGTAAATTAACTATGACTTACAACAGATTTTATACTGAAGACTGGAGAAATAGTGTGGTTACAACTGTGATAAATATCTAAGAGACCGAAAGTCTCTATTTATTAAGCCACCTGGAGAAACAGACAAAGCCATCTTCAGGTCATTTAAGTTAAATGTCACATGCTTGATTTAGAGTTATTCCACATCTTACAGAGACAGAAGTATAAAGCCAGGCTCAGAATTGAGCAGGAAGGAATCCAAGAGGAAAAGCAGTAATTGTATAGGTTTTGTTGAGGGAGTTGAAAGTAACCAGTAAAAATGGAAATACAGAAACTGCAATTCCAGGACCTGATAATGAGAAGCTAACAGGTATTACTGCTTATAACATTTATGTGCATACCTTTTTACTGTTCTAATTCAGCATGAGGATGTAACTACTCAAGTTTGGAATTTGCACTGAGAAAAGCACTGCTCTTCACCATTCTGGTTAGTAACTTTTAGGTATTTTTAATTCATGGGATATTTATCAAAGCCAGACTTGGAAATTACATCTGATGGCTGCAAATTCTTAGCAATCTGGAAAAAGCCCAGAGGGATTACTCTGGCACAGACCTAGAAGTAGAAACTGCAAGAGACTGAGAATTTTCAGATTGTGTACAGCAGAAGCTGGCAGTGTTTGATCTCTCATACCTAAGCCCCACACCTCCACTGAGGGAAACAGTTTCAGTCTCTGGCTGACACTAATACAGAATCACAGAATAATAAACATTGGAAAAGACCTCTAAGATCATCAAGTCCAGCCTTGACCACCCTGTCAGGTAGGCCATGGCATGAAGTACCATGTCCAGCTGTTTCTTTAACACCTCTAAGGATGGTGACTCCACCACTTCCCTGGGAAATCCATTCCAATGCTTAACAACCCTTTCAGTGAAGAAATTCCTTGTGATGTCCAGCTTGAACCTCCCTGCTACAGCCTGAGGCCATGTCCTCTTGTCCTGTCTCCAGCTGCCTGGGAGAAGAGGCCAATCCCCCCTGACTGCACTCTCCTTTCAGGCAGCTGTAAAGAGTGGTAAGGTCACCCCTGAGCATCGTTTTCTCCAGGCTGAACACCTCAAGCTCCCTCAGCTGCTCCTCATCAGCCTTGTGCTCCAGACCCCTCACCAGCTTTGTTGCCCTTCTCTGGACTTGCTCCAGCACCTCTCATTTCTCTGAGTCTGTTGACCTGGGATTACTGCTTTTTAAGAGAGGATATTTAAGAAAAATGGCTGGATTCCTCTTCCACAACCTCCTAGATGTTATGCTCTACCATGGCTCTGAGCAACTCCCAACACAGATCTTCTACATCCTGGCTGTGTGGTGCCCAAAGGACCCACTCCTGCAGCTGAGAACCACCAGCCAGCAGTGCTTGCTTACCCTGTTTTTCTCCAGTCCCTCAGTGTTCCCTGGCTGACTACTCACGTGCAAAGAAGAAAGGCTGGCTGCTATTGCTCTGCTCACCCAGTGTTGCACAGGCTCCTTTTCCTTGCAAAGCCTGCCCGTTAAATTCAGTAAACAGTTCTTTGACAGCCTATAGCAGGAGGAATCCTGGATGAAAACCCTGCTTGTCTCATTGCCTCATTTAGTCGAAAATGTCCTCAGCTGCATTGGGGTTCCTCATACCACGTAAATTTCATTCTAAATATAGAAAATTCTCTTCCTGAGATTTTGTACTTGAACTGTCATTTAATAAGTAGAGGGATGAGCACTATGATTCATCTAGGAAAAAAAAGAAAAAAAATCCTATAATGATCAAATTCCTCTCACTTCAGGCTTTGATCTCAAGAAACTAGACAGCAGCCATTTGTGCATCTGTTCTGACACCACAGCAACCCAAGGCTCACTAGAAGTCCAAGGGTGCAGTTCTGGGGTGCAGCCATTACATTTGGCTGAAAGCATGTAAGAAGCAAATCTAACCTACTCAGAGATTCTGGCCCCAGGGAATTTTGTTTATTCCAGGAACCTTATGCAGCTTGCTTTATGCATCTTATAAACTTGTAGAAGCTCATTTAAGAACAACTTAACCTTGTGGATTTAAGATTAAATTAACCTTTTGTTCAGATGTTCTTTGAACTGCAAGCTTTGCATTTTTATTAAAAACAAACAAGCAAACCATTTAAAAAATGTGAACATTAGTCACAGTATGCCATCAACTGTCCCTCAGTTCCTCCCCTTTATTAGATAGCAAATCTAATAAAATATTTTATCAGAATAAGTGGTAAGTTGTGTTATTGCACAATGGCACCTACCCACAGACAAAGGCAGCCAAGCTCTCCTATCTAGCTATAAAATACAATTCATGTGCTATAGATGTAAAACAACATATAAAACTAGTGAAGTTGATGAAAAACTATAAATAAATGTAAATGACCAATGTAATTACAAATAGGTAAATACCACATGATTTAAAGAGCACCTAAAGCTCAACAATCCCTGCCTTCATAAGAGTAGGACAGGAAAAGCAGCCATAGAGGGAAAGCTGCAGTAAAAGCATATCCCTCTGTAAATGAGTGTGTGTAAATCCTACTGGAACACATAATTCAGGCATGTAGACAGGAAAGTTCCTCCCTGTTAATAAGGCCGTGGATCACCTCATCTACCTGCTTCACTTTAGCATGACCATCTGCAGGACCTTACCTCAAATCTTTGAGGGTTTTGTAGATATTTTACCATATTGCATAGAGGAAGAAAATGTGATATCCAGAACATTGGTAACTCCTGTGTTTTAGACAGTACAACTTAAATGAACTTAACACTGATATGGTTACTTCAATATCCTCTGCATCTAGTTAGACCATGTTTGCTATAATAAACATCTACTTAAGACAATGCAGCTTTGTGAGCAGTTTTCCCTTTTTAAAGGGAAACTGTGGAATTACTGCAGTATGTTGTCTTGGCTATCTTGTGCATTGGTCATAGCTGGAAAAGAAACAGTTTTCCTGTCATGTGAGTTATGTTAATATGTAGAAAAAGAAGGGTCACATTCCACACCAAGAAAGGTTTTTCAGTGGACAGGTTAGCACACTTTACCACTGGAAAACTTCTGCACTGTGATACCTCAGTGTCATACAGCACCATGACATTTTCAGAGATAAAGAGAAGAGATAAAGGGAAACAAAGTGGCTGACTGGTCACCCCTTTAGGCAGGGTTGGATGCACAGGTGACAAACCCTGGCAAGCTTTTGTCTCCTGTAGAGCTACTTAAATCAATAGCAGTGTGAAGGGTAGACTTCACTGCATTTTGCACATGGCAGGAACACACTGGTACATTTTTACCTGGTTCACTTGTGCAAGTGATGAGATCTTTAACTGATAAAACAGGAATTTGTATATTCCCTTTCCCTCTTTTCTCTAGCTTCTGTCAGAAAATGTGTTAGAACCAAGAGGTATTTTTAATTTTTCAGTTTTATCTTGTAAAAAAAACAGCAGTATTTAGTAGAGAACTCAATATGAGCCTATTAATAACAATCATAAACCTTGCTCTGTCTTTAATGAAAGGCACCTACTTTTCCATTTCCCATTTTGTTTCTCTTGCAGACTTTAGTCTTGGAAACAGGCTGAACTACAGATTGCCTACCAGCAGTCAGTTTACACTTAGAGGTGTAAACACCAAGCCCTCATTTTAGCAGCTTGCCCATTTGAGAGGACTCCAAAGTGGGATTGAAGGACTTGTAGGATCTTTCCAAAGTATTTATGGGAACAGAAGGAAGTTTCATCACACATGACAACTGAATCCACAATGCTGTAATGAAAATAGCACAACTAGCTCTGGGCAGTGAGAGACAGTCCTAGATCTTATCCCAGCTCTTTTCCAGAGGCAGTGCAGTGAGCTCACACAAGCCCTGACACACAAATGGAGACACAGCCAGTTATCTGCCACATCTGCCCTCATCCTCCTCCACATCTGCAGCCCAGGACACGAGCTGAGAAAATTTCCTGTTACAGCTATTCCAACAGAAGAGGTCAGAGCAGCTCAGTCAGTTCTTTGGGATCCTTTCATTGGAGCACAGGTCTTTATGATCTGCATGCTCAGAATCCCATGTCCTCTTAAGTCTCCCAGTACTCTTCCCCACTGCTCCAAGCATGTTTGCATTTTGGGAACCTTCACTACCCATGTTAACTGGAATATAAATAACTCTGGAGTGTATTTCTAGAGATCACACCCTCTTAAGTGCGTGAATTAACTGGATGCTGAATATTAATAAAACTTTACATGCAATTTTAAGGACATACCCACTGACATGGGTAGGAGTTACAGGTTTTGAATCACCTCAGTTGCATCTGTGGATAGCTAAAAATTTCCTCAGCATATATGTCATAAATTTTAGTAAATAGTTTGACATATTGCCTAAAAAACTGATTTTTTTGGAAAGTATAGTCCCATATCCTACCAGTGGCACACATAGCTGAGTGATACCTGAGTTAACAAGAGCCAATATGGAATTTTTACCAAATAAATGTATTCCTAGAGATTGTGTGTCTCAGTCTTACAAAGATTCATTCAGCGATCCTAAGCAGCACTGAAACAAAATACCAAGAAAAAGGGTAAATACATAAACACCGACCAAGTTTGGGTATTTCTCTGGAAACTGTGTTCCAGACATGTACTGATATTTGGCTTAGTACAAAAGTATACCACCAGAATAATATGAACAGCTGGAATTAACTCATCTACTTGTTCCCTGACACAGCCAGGAGTAGCTTCTTGTCAGTCCTGTTTACAAATGAAAATCTGCCAACAGTAAGGTTAAACATTACCTGACTGACAAACATGAGAAGAAAGCCGGCCATTAGCTTGCTTATCTTTGGGCATCATCACGGGTCTCAGCTGATGGGACAATATCATTTCATTCAGTTTTTGCTGCAATGCTAAATAATCTTCAGATAATTTTGATATCTGAAAAATATATTTTTACATTATTATAGAAATAAGCATAGATGTTCAAAGGTAATCACATGTAAAACAGTGGACTAGAGCATTAATTTAAAACTGACTGTATTGCACACCCCTACTACATTTACCTCCTCATCCCTTGAAAAAAATGAAGATGGAAAAAAAGGACCCACAGGCAACTCAACATTGCAGTCCAGTTCTACAGCTACTTATTGGTTCACACATGTGGGCCGATGGTGCCTTGCTGATGCAAGATTGCCTCTACAGCTGTAGGCATATTTCTCTGCACATGTGCAAGTCTCTGACATTGGCCAGCAACTTTAGTTTTGTTTACAGAGACATTTCACAAGTGTACTGAATTAGGGACCTTGATGGGTAAACAAATATTTGAAAGGCGAAGCTTCTGCATTTAGCTTAAATCAGATTAACATTAATTTTGCCAGTACTCTTTGACTTTTCCTCTTTCCTGAAAAGGTTATTTTCTCTTGCAAGCTAAAATATGCATTTTTATAGAACACACATTACAAAACCTCTGTCTTATTTTAGAGAGCAAAGCCTTGGTGCCATAGAAGCCAGTAAAATACTTTGCCATTCTGTCACTGCTCAGAGCATTATGCTCCACATACATTGCTTCAAGCTTCTTACCTGTCGTGAAAAGGCTGCCAAATCACAAGCCTCTTTCTCTGAGTCTGCCTTCAGCGTCTTAGAGTCCTCAGCCTCTGTGCTGTTGCTTTCCCTACCTTTTGTTGTTTGGGGATTGTTATTTTGAACATGTATTGCTTCTGTTCGCTCCTTTATTGTTTTCTCTTGACTTTTGCAAGGTAGTTTCCCTTCTTTTCTGAGTTGTCCCCTCCTTCTGTAACCACGGTAATTGCTCTGAATTACTACTGCTGCCTTCTCTTTGTCTTCTGAACCTTGTTTTTCTGCTTCAGCTTGCTTCCATGAGCCTCTTCTTAGTGACTCTTTTCTTGTGATTCCTTTACCTCCTGTAGGCATTACTGCTTCACGTTTTAGGTGATTTCTTTCCACATTCCTGTCAGTCCTGGGCTGGATCACAGCAGATTCTTGATTTTGCCAGTTTGTACTGAGTGTATCTTGATTATCTTGCTCTAGTTGGGGTCTAGGTTCAGCTGAAGTTTTGACAGAAGATTTGCTGGGTAACTCTTCCAAAGAGTCCTGTTCTTCACCTTCACTAACCTCTTCTACTGCCAGGTTCTGCTTCACAGAAGCTGTCTCTCCTTCAGTAGATGTTTGCTGTTGCTCCTCTACATTCCCCATGTCACTGTACCCAGAGTACTTGTTGTCAGTGACAGCATCAAGTTCATCTTGATTCTCCTCGCTTGCCACTTCTTCAAGTGTCTCATTTTGAGCTGGCTGCAGTTGTGCTTCAAGGAATTCCACGGCAGATAATTCATCCTCTGCTATGGCAACTGCTTCTTCTTCTTCTGTTCTAGGCAGGGCACTCTCCACTTCAGTTGGACTTTCCTCAGGATCTTGAAGTTCTTCATCATTTTCCTTCTTGCTAACAGTTTCTGCATTTTCAATTTCTTGCTTTCTAAGTGATTCCCTGAATGGAACAGAGTTTTGGGCAAAAGTTACAGCTGAAGATGAACAGAGACAACTTTACAACTACTTTTGGTGGTCTTTGTGTACAAACAGGCAATTTGATTACATTGCAACATGGGAAAGATTAAGTGCATATAGCTGTAGCTAAAGATAGCAATTTATGTTATTATTTTCTCTTAAAGTGAAAAGGGATGATATTATTATCATCAACAAAGTCATCTCTTAAGTCCAAAGGGACATCCCTGTTAAATTTCATGGAAAACTGCCAGGAAGACAACCTAGGTTGTGTAAGAGCTGATAAAAGAGTAAAGAATTAATTTAAATGTTAGCAAAAATAAAAAAAGGCATAATAAATAAATAAATAATAAGGTATAAAACTTCTGGCATCTCAAGGATGTATAAATACACAATATCCTGAAGATATTCTGTGTTTCCTCTGCCATCACCTTTGCTTATCTCCAATAGTGACTTAAAATGAGAACAGTTTCTCGCAGACATCTATTTCACTCTTGTCTGAACATTTTTTATTATGAGCTAATTCCAAAAAGAGACTCATCTAACATTATAGGTAGGTACAGTATTGTTGATCCTTCTCCTAAATGTGCCTTTATTCCTTGTGTTTGAACGATGAGAAAATTGGCTACTGCCATTAAAAACCTTCAAATAAATATACATTACTTCTTCATACATACCTAGAATAACCCTAATTTGCTTCACTCTTATCTTTTAATGTTATTCAGTACCAAAATTACTGGAAAGGGACACATTTGAGTGACATGAGAGAAAATAACACTACCTCCTGCTTTTGAAGACCTTCCTCTCCTTATATCCCCTGTAGTGAGACTGAATTGTTACTGCTGCTTTGCTTCTTGTTTCAGTTAGTTCTTTTCTCTTCTTCCTGAATAAGTATCCTCTGGCAACTGATGGAAATTTTAATGCAAAACAACCTTAGGCAACAAGCAATGGGTATCACACACATTTCAGACAGTCAAATGCTAACAGCATTAAACAAAAGCTAATAAGAAAATACAGACTAGGGTGCCTATATGATTATGTTTAATCTGAAATGATAACCATAAAACTTTTCTGAGATTTCAGAAAGCTGTACCCATTCTATATGAGGATACAAACAAGCTCTTTCTTCATATTTTGTTGGATTAAAGATAAAGAGGAAGATGCAGAATAAAACAGAAGCACAGAGCTATAGAAGGGCCTCTAGAACAGAGTACTCTGAGCTTAATGTACCTGTTTTGCCTGATTCAGGCAATTGATTTGACTGTCTTTCATTTCCATGGGAAATGCCTGATTATCAGCCTATAGATAGTCTCTGTAGATTATTTCTATAGTTTACCAGGCTGTCAACTGGCACAGGTTTGGAATTAGCTGAGCATTCAATAGATTGGAGAGAAACTGAGAACTTTATAGCTCAGCAGTTACAGAAGAATTAGTGCATGCTCCTTCTGTAAAGACTCATCTTTCAAAATGAAAAGGCTCAACATGAAAGGTGTGCTAAGATCCACAGTAACCAAGTGCACTGTGGCAGAGAAACTCCCTACTTGTGCATTGTGGGAGGCACAGGGTTAATTTTGTGGTCTGAACCAGAAATAAGGACTCAAACATGGGTCTTCCCTGAGCCATGTAGGTACTGATGGGTCACTGGGGCCTTGATGCAGCTGCCAGCATGTTGGTATCTGGGGCCATCTGAAGTGCTCCAGGACAGCAAAGCATCCACATGGAGCTGGCAGAAGAACAAGACAGATGGGACTTTCTGGACAGGAAAAGTTTGGTATACCAGGTGAAAGAAAGCTAGGGGTCAGAGAAGATAACCAGGGCACCTCTAATGACACTAGATACCAGTATGAGTGCAAATGAGCTGAGCATTTGCTGATTTTGAATAAAATTATTCAAACCCTAGGCTCTACTGACTATAACAGCAGTTTAGACACCTAGATCCCATTTAGACATGAAGTGTCCTAGTCAGAAACTGAATTGTATTCAGAATGTTGCTTTAAAAATTTGTGAACTTGAAAATAATTTCCTAATGGGAACTGGCACAGTCTCCACTGTGCTGTGATTTGAACAAATCTGCATTTCCAGGGATTCAGCACAAATCCACTAATCCCTAGCAAAATAAAAATAACATAGTGTTTTGTCAAAATATATCTGTTGAAGTCTAATTCCAAATGCAGTACCAAGAGTATGGGGATAGTGGATACAGGTGATTTAAATACCCTGTGGACATGGTATATATGGGACTCTTTCTTCAACTCTGCTGAGAGTGTTTTGCATCACAGTGAAAAGGTCAAGCTTTCTTGAAAATAAGAAGGGAACATTAGCAGTATGTTCCAACAGATTCGTATAACTTAGTGCTAAGTTTTATCTGCTTTAGCATTCCCCACTCAGACCAGCTTGGGCTCCACTAGGTGCAGTCAATCAATGTAAGAAGCACCATATAAAAGGGGCATAAATTACACCTTGATAACTGGATATAGGAGAAAGAAACACAAATACTTATTGGAAGTAGCACAATTGGATTTTATACTGCACTCTGACAGGGTCTTAGAAAAGTGGAAATTGTAAAGCACTTGGAATACTTCTTGAGGTTTTTGGACTTCTGAAACAATTCTCTTTCCATTTTCATAAAAGCAACTCATCAGAAGTAGTTTTGAAACAAATCAAGTTATCAATGGACATGCCAATACAAGCTGCATCTGGTCTTTTCAGACTATTCTGGTTCACTTTTGAGGTTTTCTGAGAAGCTTGTTATGAGATAGTTGCTGTCTAAGCTTTGTTTTCAAACTGGAAGAGGAGTTTTGTATTGCTTTAGAAAAAACTGGGGGGGAAATTGAGAGAGCTAAGTAAAAATGGACTTCATTTTAGTTTTGGCTTCTTGTGCACTGAAAAAGTTGAAATGAAACTGCAGACTTGAGAGAGAAGGTGGACAAAAAAAGCCATTTGGGACATTAACAGAGGGAAGTGGTAAGTTTATACTTTAGCATTTGCTAAATATCCTAATATAATTGACAGTGTTCAGATGTGTAATAGTTTTTTGCACATTACTGGATTTTATGCTGGTTTTAGATAGTTTTCTACACTGAAAAAGTTCTACCAACTGCAGTGAAATGATCTACAGTACACACTGGCCCAGTGTAATTAACAGACATATCTGACAATGATTAAAACCAACACTGGTGGTGGTATATACTCATGAAGGTATATCTGAGGTTGTTTAAATCTAGAGATACTGGCAACTGGCAATCTAGAGAGCCTGGGTACTGGCAACACTAACTTATATTTGGGTTGCCACCTTTGCAATTACTAAAAATGCTGAGCAGATTTGTGCCAGCCGTTATTATAGAATCATAAAACCATAGAATGGTTTGGGTTGGAAAGGATCCTAAAGATCATCCAGTTCCAGCCCTGCTGCCATGGGCAGGGACAACTTCCACTAGACCAGGTTGCTCAGAGTCCATCCAACCTGGCCTTCAGTCCCATGCCTCTCCAGCTGTACTGCTCCTGATTTCAGAGCTGTCTAGACTGTCTGGCTTGGGGATGTCTCTGCAGGGACAGCAGAAATAAAGCACTGGGAGGAAAAAGGGATGTCCCATAGCAATACCCAGGCCCAGGGTCATTATAGCTACAAAAGAGAAACAAAGCAATGGCAAAAAAGAAAAAGAGACATGAGTGAATTTACAGCTAGCAGTCTTCCCAAATATAACCACTACTGATACATAATAAACCCTATTCAGGATTGAGCAGCACCCACACACACATGATAAGCAGACAGTGTTGTGTGGGTTTCAACAACACCCACAGCTGGGCAGCTGTAGTACTTCAATGCTATGGCCTCTGAGCATCCCACTTCACAGCACTCAAAAATGCCTAAACCACCCTGAGGTACAGATAACAGAATACACGGACCCATTTCAGCCACTCTTCACAGACACATAACAGATAAGTTATACCTCAGAACATGCAAATGAGCATAGTCAATCAGTGTGAGAATCTGGGTCAACATATTGGGTATAGATAGCACATTAAAAGCCAAGAAAGGAAACAGTTCTTACTTGCTTGAAATTTGGTAATACATTCTTCCACTTTTTTATTATGCTTTGCATTTTTGTATTCTTTACGAGCAACAAACCCCCTGTAGGCTGAAAACAGATATTAAAAATTAGGTAATCCACTAGGTACAAAAAAGAATAAAACATATTCTGGAGTTACAGACATCTATTAAAACATTAATAAATATTTTGCAGGCTTTATCTTTCAAAAAATGTGGCAAATGAGCACAAGTAATAAATCTACATAAAAACTACATTTTCTGATGAGTAAAGTTATTATGAATTAAATGAATACAAAACACAATATAATCTGAATGTAAAACAAGGTCATGTTTGAAAGTATTAAAAAAATCAGTTGATGCCTCCATCAATAGGGTAATTTGCCTTATTATCTAGGACATTTAATATATTTTATTTTCATTATTACATTATACAGCCTTGTCAGTGCATGCCAGAATATTATTGATAAGAGTATTTTCTGTGCAATCACACCCTTCCATTCTTAAAATTGCCTTTTAAATGTAACACTGATAAATGTAATTTCAGTAAAGAGATTGTCATAACCTGCTTAAAAGAAATTTTTCTTTATAAGAACAGATATGACCAAGTATAAGGTATTTTGTCAAATGTAACAGCAGGAAAAGAGCAAATTCCACATCCAGAGTGCACATTCATCTATCAGCTGTACATATGCACTAGTTTTAAGCAAAATGTTAGATGTTTTAAAGCTATTACCTGACTGTATTTTAATAGCACTTTGTTCCCTTTGTTCCTTTATCTTTTTGTACCTCCTTGAACCCAGCCACCCTCTGACATAAGCTTGAATCAAAATAATCATGTCAACCGTCTCCTTCCGCATTAAATTGAGCTGCTCCACATGATAGTATTTGAGGAATACCTTAAAAAGAGAAACAAATAAAGTTTAATAAACTTCCCAGCCCTTTATTCACTTGATCCATTTAACATCAGGAAGAGTTACAAGCTGGTTCCAAATGATGAACAGACCCTTCAGCTGTAGTACCTAAAGGATCATTCTTAGAGATAGCATTTTCATTGTTTGGGATATTAGTTTACCTTACTCTTCTCTTCAGCATCTTCAGTCAGTCCCTACTTATTAATTTTTTATGACAAGATTTTTTAAAGTTCCAGTGCGACCTTCAGTCTGCAACTATAAATCTGTTTTCAAAACTACAAGGCTGACAGTTTTGTTAACCTCACAAATCTAATATACGTTACATAAATGTGATCCAAATCTGGAATCTTCAATTTCTCAGTTTCCTAATTTTAAACCTAAAGCATTGTGTATTTACTAAATTGCTTTTAACAAGCATGAAACTCACATGAGTCCTGAAAAATTAATCCAGCACAAGGGTCGCCAACACATTCCTGGTGTATAATAAGGACTTTGCTTTTTAAAACGAGTAGAGACCAAGAGCTACCCCAACCAAATGGGTGAGAAAACAAATTGCTTATTATGTTAGCAATGGCATACTGGAATGATGAAAATACTATATTAAAAAATTACTTTAGTTTTTCCAAGAACCCAGTTGTCAAGGTGGGCTTTTTCCAAGATGGCAGCACAGGTCTCCGGGCTGACTGGAGGATCATCATTAGTTTTGTAACAGATGAGGTAATACCTAAAGACAAATGCATGATTCTTTATTTGATGGATGGGAATACCTTTAAATATGGATGTAAATACCTTTAAACCATTCTCTTAAATAATAAAAACAATTATATGAAAGAAAACATAGCACTGAAAAAATCAGAACAGCATATAAAAGAAAGTGCAGTTATTTATACACAGGACTAAGAAACTCAATCAAAAGTAGATGATACAGCACACCCTGGAGTGTTTCTTAATTCTATACCAACACCAGAAGGTTTTTAAAAGGAATTCAACCTGCGTAGAGTAGCACATAATTTCTTTCCTCCTCACTGCATTCTGGGAAAGTGATTTTGGTGGCAATATAAAAAAAAATAGAAATATTTTAAAAAGCTTTTCTGCCAAAATTATATTATTTAATATTTAGAAATGTCATGAAAATTTCCTATCTTATCTCATGTGCTAGACCATCTACCTTTGAGATAGTTAATATGATCTGAGATGTATCCCAGCTCTTGTTAGCTACTTGGAATCAGTTTTACAGATCCTTTTGGAAAATCTAAGTGCCATTGTGACACATCATCTGTAAGCATTTAATCTGGCAAACTCAGTACTCAGAATTAATTCTGACTAGGAAAAGAGGTCACGATGCTCACTCATAAAAATTAACTGTGATATACCAGCTCAGCTGCTGGATAGAAAATACTTGTTTGTTCCAGGACTTTCCAAAATGCTCTATAACAAAATGAACCATATCTATCCTGGGTTTTTTAATTTAAGAAAATTACACAAATTATGTGTGCTTCCTGACAGTACATTCTGGTTTTTTTTCTTGTTATTCAACCTTTAAACACAAAGCCCGGGTTTAATAGCTTTAAATGATGGTAACAGTTTGTTCATGGAATAATAAAAGAGACAATGTTGATTTCTTCATTATCACCTACAGTTCCTTTTCTTCTTGGTTTTTTTTTTTTTTTGTAAAACACAATGAATTTGCTTGTTTTTATTATAATGAAATAATGGTGCCATTATGTCAGGTCTATCTGTAACTCTCAGCTACTAAAAAAACCCAAACCCAAAATAAGACATGCATTTAATAAAAATCCTTTTTCCTTTAAGTGCCATGTTCGCAGTGCCAGAGATCTGCACAGCCTCACTGTAATCAGGGGCATGCTCTCTAGAGAGCTACCCATTTTTTTTTCTGCTTTTATCCATTTTACCTGAACAGTTAAGTTTGGTTGGTTTTGTTTTTTGTTTAATAAAAAGCTGTCATCAATACATCTACAATACATCTTGTAGCTATCTTTTCTCATGCTGCACTCTTCCAAATGCTGCATTCTTCAAAAGCAGCAACAGTTCCAGGATTATTTTTTCAAGAAACAGGGCTATAAAAACATCCCTTTGCTGTTCCCCTCTCTTCTCATGCACCTGCAGCACTCTGCAGTTAGCTCTCTCTTTCTAGTCCACTATTTCTTTTAAGTGCTTCTGTCTGAATAGGTGGTGCTTACTTCTTCCCAGTTTTGATCTCTATTCCATAATCTCAGTTCTGATTGAGGCAAATACTCAGGGTCTTTATTTGAAAGAGAGAAGTACAGATTTTTGGAGTGGAGGAAGAAAGTAGTTAAAGGAATAATAAAACCATCTGAGTTCATTACTCTGCTTCTAAACAAGTGACTCATACTTAGGAATTATATTTTAAACAAAACTATGCACTCAATGAATGTTTCAGCTCTAGACTAGGAATCTCAAATTATCATCTACCCTGCACAAGCAGATGCTGCACAGTGCTGAAGGTTGGAAGCTAGAGGAATGTTCCTTGGATGCTGTGGCTGCAAATTCTTGGCTTTAATTTGAAGTAATACATTTTTAAAACTCAAATCCTTGAAGAAACTTGCAGAATATAAGCAAGTAAACTTTTACCCAAATGCTCAGAGAGTCTGAAAAACATCGCAAGGTTCATCATCTTTCCCTACCCATCGAAAACAGGTCACTAATCTTGTGCCTGAACTACTCTTGGTCAACCAGTCTATGGCCTTCTTTGTCACAGGAAATGTCTTTGCATTTTCTTTCAAAGATCATGGCAAAAACACTGTTGGTGCTTAACAAGCACTGGGAGGCAGCTGTAGGAGAGAAAGGAGCTCCTTCACGCCGAGGTTACCGCTTTATGAAGTTAGCGAAGAGTATGCGATGGGAATAACCCTGTCTCCGGATCCGTGCTGTCTCCAGAATCCCCGTGTAGCGCAGCTGAACCAACACCTTTTCTTTGTCAAACTTGTTTGCCTGCCGGTCGTTGTTTGGCTTGATGCACCTGACAAAATGAGGCTGGCCAACGACCATTTTGGATAACAAATCCATCAGAGAATACTGTAAAAAAGTAACAAGAGATTTGTCACCAGGATAATTACAAAACTTGTATATAGGTCCATGTGCAGCTGAAATTTTATTTCTCATGATCAGAATCACACCCAAAACCATTTACATTTCATTAAACTGGTACTTTAAGAGTAGATGAAGTAAATGACCCAAAAACAATTCTAGCTTTTCTAAGCTACAAGTGTATACTACTTGAGAGAAGCACTGATTCCAAATAAATGTACCAAATTTCATCCAGGACATTCTCATAGATTTCCCTGATGTCCAACATACGACAGAATGCTTATACTCCTTACATTTACTTGCTTATCTTGGAGCTTTGTTAGGTAATTACAGCCATTATTAATTTTTATTGTTGTCTCCTATTTGAAGACCCTTGTTCACCCAGAGAGTAAATTATCCATCTGTGGATGGGAAGTGGAACAGCAGCAAGCCAGTAAAAATTTCAATTATTTCATTAGATTGGAGGAAACTAAGGCTACCCTAGAAAAAGGGCTGGTTGAACTGCTCTGATCTTGTGTGTCCTGTTCACTGCATAGACTGATGGTGATATGATAACTGCCTGCCAAGAGGAAACTTCCAAGGAGGGCAAAGCTAGAAGATCACAATTCCAAAGCTGCGTTTTTCCCACCTGAGATGCAGGTGAGAGGAGATGCAGCCTGTAGCACCCCATGCCAGCTGAGGGGCATCTGACTGTCAACAACCTTGACTGGTTGAAATTTGAATTTGGTTGAGTTTTGAAAAATTGCTTCATGGGAGTATCTTATTAAAACACAAACAAGAGGCTCATTCCTCAAGATGCAACCTGACTCAACAGAAAAAGGCAGCCAGGAGATAATGCAGCTCAGCAGTAGGTTGGTTACATGAAACCAGCGTAGGATGTCAAGAGCCATATGTTTCCTATTAAAATGTGCAATTCCATTCTGGACAGAAGCTGCACCATGCAGCAAAGTGCTTAATTAGCTCCATCACCAGTGTGCCAACTGAACACAAACAAGTAGGACATGCTAATGGATATCTTTTTTTCCATGCAGTCTGAGGTGGCATATGCTTTTCTCAGTCACCAATAGATTTCTGTGTATGAGTAAACCGGTGGGGCTGAAGGTGAATTTTCATTTAAAAGCATTAGCTATCATGATCTGAGCAAGGATGTCCACTACAAAAAATAGTATCAAAAAAGTGTAAACATAATTTGCCTCATTTGCAGCTTCTGATGGTAGAAGTGCTGCTAATGCACTGAATCATAGATGTTAATTTGAATGAGATTCAATATTTTTTTTTCCATCTAGAATATTCGAACAGTATATGGCATTGGAGCACCATGATATGCCTAAATTGAAATTATCATTCACAGTCCACAAAGCTGTGCAACTGTATCTAAAAAAGAGAGATCTGGCTCCTCATTGTTCTGACATAGATGTAAGTGAACTCCTACGGGTCATAAAATCATAGAATATACTGACTTGGAAGGAACTCATTGGGATCATCAATTCCAGCTCCTGGCCCTGTGCAGGACACCCCAAGAATCACATGATGTGCCTGAGAGCATTGTCCAAAAACTTCTTGAACTCTGTTAGTCTTGTGCTGTGACCATTCCACTGGAGAGCCATATTCAGGGCCCAGCCACTCTCTGGGTGAAGAACCTTTTCCTAACATCCAGCCTAAGGCTCCCCTGACTCAGCATCATGCCCTTCCCTCGTGTCCTGTCACTGGTCACGAGAGTGAAGAGATCAGTGCCTGCCCCTCTGCTTCCCCTTGTGAGGTTGTTGAAGGTCACAATGAGATCTCCCTAAGTCTTCTCCAAGATGAACAGATCAAGTGACTTCAGCTGCTTCTCATATGGCTCCCCTCCAGACTCTTCACTATCCTCATGGCCCCCCTTTGAATGCTTTCTGGTTTAATGTCTTTTTTATATTGTGGCATCCAGAACTGTCCCCAGCACTCAAGGTGAGGCTGCCCCAGTGCAGAGTGGGACAATCCCCTCCCTTGCCCGGCTGTCCCTGATGTCCCCCAGGACAGGGTTGGCCCTCCTGGCTGCCAGGGCACTGCTGGCTCCTGTTTAACTTGCCATGGACCAGGACCTCCAGGTGCCTTTCTGTGGCACTGCTCTCCAGCCTCTCTTTCCCCAGTCTCTACACACAATCCATCCCAGGTACAGAATTTGGCCACTGTCTTTCTGAAATGTTGTATGGTTGGCGATTGCCAGCTCTCTGATTTGTTGAGGTCTCTCTACAGGGCTTCTCTGCCCCCATGGAAGTCGACTCCCAATTCATCAGCAAACTTACTTGGTATTGCTTTAAGCTGTGCATCCAATTAATCATGAACATCCCCTCAGCCACTTTATAGTTTGCTGGGAGAGATGACTAAACCTGAGTTGAAAACTCAGAGCAGAACCAACTCTGTGTGCCACTTCAGGGGAAAGGATTCTCTTCACTGCAATTTGCCATTTTAGGACCAGCAGCACAGCCAGTGCTTGGGAAGGTCCAGAGCACTGCTGAAGGTGCCACAAGGATGAACTCCTGGCAACCTCTGTGCAGTGACCAAGAACTTTCTCTGGAGCTCCTGCTTCCAATCAACTTTGCCCTCTTCCTTAAACTCTTAAGGAAATGCTATACCACTAATGTCCAATCTCCCTTTATCTTTCATGGAAAAACAAGTGAAAGATTAATACTAATTGTCAGACATCATCATGACAGCAAAGTGCCTGTGTAATCAAGCACAGTTAAAGTCCGTTTTTCACAATCTCCTTGAGATATTTGTACTGCACAGACAGACTTCTACATCATATACGCATTCCACAAACTCTAAATGGATCATTACTGACTCTAACTCAACAGGTGTATTTCAAAAAGTAAAATAATAAACATTTGTTGTACTCTAGAAATATTTATTAAAAGATCTAATATCTTACTCTAAAATAAGAAGCAACTGTCTGTGTTTTCATGCTGGTTGTTTCTCTTGGATGATGTCCAGTATCTCCTCCTTCGTTCTATAAAGATGAAGAAAAAAATTACACTTTTTATCTCTAGTTGACTGTAGTAGCCCTTTCCAATGCCTGAAGAAAGCACCCCTCAGAGAATATAAATAATTTTAAAAGTATTCTAAACAGCAAAAGTTACAGCATGATCACTAGCACAAATCAGTTACACCAATACTTTTCTACACAATACACAAACATTCACACACACTAAGGGCACAAGTTGGTAACAGAGCCTAATCTAATAACTTGCACAAATAATTGGACAATGTCTGAGGTCCTGTCTGTTATTTCATCATCAATTTTATAATTAATTTGATAATTCTCTAAGGAACATGGCTATACTCCACACCAATATTTTAATTTCTCTTTTTTGCTACAATACAGCTGCAAAATAGTTATTTTTTTTCCCCTGAAGTTGTTATAAAACTATAGCCAGAAAGAAGGGAAATGTTAGGTTTTTACCTCACGGAAGGAATATGAATTGCACAACACAAAGATATCCAGCTAAACAGAAAAGAAAATAGGAGAGGGAGAAAAACCAAGGAAGGGGTTACTTGCTTACTTTCAATATCAAAAAAACTACTGCCTTTCTAGTCTAAATTAGGCTTCATGCAGAATCAAAAAAAAAATCCGTTTTCTTACCTTTGTATGACTGATTGATTTTTGGGACGTCCACATTTGATAACTGATTGTAGTTTTGCTTTTGGTGTGTGCCAGATTACCTATAGGAAGATGAAAGAAAGTAACCTACCGAAGTGCTTACATCTCATCTAAACTAAGACCAATCCTAAACCACCTTATTCATGCCCCCAATGCAACCATAGGATTATAAAGATCATTGACTTTTTCAGAGCGTGTCCTTGTTTCTCCTTTAACCCTTGAGTTGATGGAACGAGCGCTCAAGAAATTGCATGAACACCGAACATGATGATTTTTTTCTCTTTCAGCTCATACAGCATCTTCTAGATAAAAAAATAAACAGACTGCTGTAGAAGGCAAGATAGATACATCTTAGAGCATCCATGTGGTTTTACCCTAAGAAGGTTCTCATACTATTCTAGTTTGAGTGCTACTTATTAGTTAAAGAAAAATGTGCTAGTATCCTTCTCTGGCCCTGAGGAAAAGTGACATGCCATGACTTAAGATTATACACCTAAACTCTACTCTCCACTACTCTTTCAACCCTCTGGTAAAAATAAGGTTGTATCTTTCCACAGAGCTTGCTGGAAACATCAATATCCTTTCCTTTCTCTGAAGTGTGGCTGGGTATTCCTGGGAGGCTACAGCTGACATGGATCAAAACTGTCCCAGGGAAGCATTCTAACCATTAATGAGAATGAGCATCTGGGAATGTCTCAGCTGCTGTTCACTGGCTCTGTTTGGTTTACTAGCACAGATAACATCTGGAATTCTAAGTCAAGCAATACCTTCATTATGGTGGCTTTGAAGGACTAGATGCATTGGCATGCTTTACACAGACACTGGTCTTTTCAAGGAAAAATGAAAATTCTGCTGAGCTTTCCATCATGTCTATCTGTATTGATAAACTCCAACCATTGCTGCATGCTGCCACTGCTTTTGCTAATAACATTACACTTTTGGGATCTCCCTCTCCACTGGGAGAACCTATATCTTTCTGTGCTCAGCTACTATCACGAAGAGGTGGATAAGAGCTTGAATAACAGCTGCAAATGTGTGTCGTGGTAATGCATCTGGTATTATGTGATGATATCAAGGCCTAAACCTCCCTGGGGTTCAGCTGAATATCACAGGGTAGGAAGGAAAAAGAGAGGATTACTCACAGCTAACTTTAGCTATCTGAAAGTGAGGTGTCTACAGGATCCCTACTGTATTCAGTGGAGAGAGATACCTTCAGAGGAGATTTTTTCCATCCCAAGAGAAACATCTGAGATAGGCAAAATGAGTTGGACTTTGAGTAAACCCCTCCAATTACTCTGATTCTAGATAAATAACACAGATCAGAAAACTAACTTTTAGTTGGCTGTAGCTGGATAGTTTGAGTCAGTTTTGAAATGCTACATGCAGAGTGTCACAATATTTAACAAGGACACTAAAATACCCTTCAGAGTTATCTTGCTAAACATTAAGACTTAGGATCAGTTCTTGGACCCATTTGGACTTGGACTTGGACTCTACAAAAGTTATAGTATAGTATATTAGCAGATACCAACAAGTCAAAAAGTTCAGGCAAGGGCATTGAGCTCTGTGCCTTCCCAGGAACACTCACTTAAGACAAAATAGACCCAATTTTGCATTTTACTAGCAAAGCTCCCTTTGTGAAGAATGGAAGCCTTGCCAAAACCTCAGCTTCTGTAAGTTATGATAACATTTTCTTTTCCATTAGGCTGTTCCAATTTAGCTTTTCTGTTCTGCTAGAATTATGTCTCCCAAGCAGTTGTACAAGTAAGTAATGTTGTAAGTACTTACTGTATGGCATCAATGCCATCACACAGGGAGTACTACAACACAGCAACAAATGGGTTATAAGGGGACTTACCCATCATCCTGCAGTGGAACATAGGACACTTTGCAAGGATATAGCTCAAACAAGGTGCAATTAGGAGTAATTTCTGTAGAGCCAGTTTTCTTCCTCCACCTCTACTTAGGATTTTCCTGAGGAAGAGCTTACTACAAGGACCCCATCAGTTACCTAATATAAAGAGCTCTAAGACTGAAAAAAGAGGATTGTTTTCTCAGTCTTTGCAGCAGATGTTAGGAGCCTCAACCTTTGTTCTCTACTACTTAGAGATAAATTGCACTAAGGCAATTTATATATGCCCTGTCCAAAACAGGCCAGTAGCTTACCTGATCCTTCCTGTTTTGTCTTCAACTCAAGAGATGCACTCCACTCCCTGTCTTCATCCCCTACCCTGAAGACAGGACTCTGAAAGAAGTCTCTACCACTTCCTTGGCACTTGACCAGACCAATCCCTCCCCTGCAGCTTGAGATGGCTGTGGCTCTATTCAGTACAGATCTCATGGTTGGGAAGTGAAGCCATGAAGTGTACAATGTCATCAATGAGTGGTCATATGAAACCTAGCAGTGGTCATCACGAAGGCTGGAGAAAACTAAGAAGATCACCACAACAAAAATACCTGTTTTTGTGAGAGGGTGAGTTACCAGCTGCCGTGTCAGGTTGTTTTCAGAAGATCGCAGTAGCAGCACAATATCAGCTGGCAGAGTATCTCTATTTTTGGCTAGGAATCCACTTGCATTATATAAAACCTGTATAAAAATTGCATTTATACATCTTCTTGGGTTTTGAAAAGCAATTCTAAATTTAAGCTTTCTAGAATAGGGCTTTAACTATATCAAGATACACAAATAGTTTTTCAGCCATCAGGCTCACTCTTACTTCTAGTTTTTTTTGGGTTTTTTTGACCACTTTTCAATGATGAGGTATGATGCAAATCACTAAAAGCAAATCTATCATTCCCAAGTATCTTGAGACATTTATTTTACCTAATGCAGGTAGTAGTTTTAATCTGTGTGTATTTATCACCTGTACATATGCTAATGCACAATTAACAATGCTTTGATTTAAACCACGTCACACAGGATTACCCATATGACTGTACAATCTTTCTATGCTATTCATACTAGGCTGTACTGGACCCAAGACTTAACACTCTTCCTAGGGATCGCTGTATAAATTGTAGAGGAAGTTTGTAGAATCACAAACTGCATATTGGCAATTGAAATTTCTCTAAAAATTCCAAGAATGGTGTACCTAATTCAAAATGTAACTTCAGGGTTCTATCTCCATTATCTAAGGTATTCACAAGAAAACTTGACCTGTCAAGAAGGGTAGAAGATACTGGGATACATAATTTAGAAAAACCCATCACAAAACAACTCAGCAACAGTCTTAAATGATGAAAATGACTTGTAAAGGAGGAGGAAATAAATTGTTCTCCAATTCCACAGTAAACTGGACTAAGGGTAATGAATTTACATGGCAGCAATGGAGACATAAGTTAGACAGCAGAAGAAACTTCCTAATGAAAGAGTCTGTTGAACACTGATGGGGCACTGCTGTAATTCTCCATCTTCAGTGGCTAGTAACATGAATGTTAGAGAGAGACCTGGCTTTCCACTCCTTGCAGTGAGTTATGCTATGCTGGTGAAGTGCAACTCAGCTGGAGATGAGGTTCAGAGGAGTTACAAGAGGCTCCTTGTAGCTCGCTGTCTTCCATAAGGGGTAAGGTATTTTCCATCAGCTGATGGGCAGTATTTGTCTCTTCTCAGGCCAGCTGCTCCAGCACTGCACATGGTTTCCCATGTGAGACATCACTGCTCACTCTGTACCCTTTTAAAGAGCTCAGAAGAAAGTGGGAGCTCCTGGTTTCCCAAGGCAAGGTTCAGGTGATCAGTGTCAACCTGCTGCAGTGTAATAGCAGCTCCTCCTGCATCATTGTACAGGAAGGAAGGAAGGATGCTGCTCACTGAATGAAGCAGGAAGCAGAGCCTGCACTCTCTGTCTGGCTGATGACAAAGCATAAAACTAAGAAAGGCTGATGGTGTGCAGGAGGTAGTTGAAAGAAGGGAGCTGGGTTAGGAGCAGTGGGAACAAGCATGGTGCAGGACCTCGAGGAACTAAGGGGAAGAGCACTGAGTTGCATTACAGACCAGTTTGTTTTGGGTCTTCTATAACACCGTCAGTTTATTTACCTGGTGATATTTAAAAAAATACACTCCCACTACCGTTTTTTTTTTTTTTAATAAGGGACAATAGCTTTTCAATTTACTTTTGATATGTAAGGCACTACCAACATTCCCATGTCTGGTCTGAAGAGATGACTGTTAAGAACCAACCCAGGTGACTCTTTCTACTTCCTTCCAGCCCTACCACTCCACAATCCCCAGCTAACATCAGCAGGTGTCTTACCTTTCCTGCATAATGATAAATTCCAAAGGTTAGATCTACTCTTTTGGGTCTCCAAAAATATTTTGATTTCAAATTGTCTTCAAATTTTTCTGAAAAGAAACATATAGATTGTCTTACTGGAGTTACTGTACAATTTTTCTCTTCTGAAGCTGTATAACCTCCTGGGATATTTCCTGACATCTCAGCCAATGCAGAGGCATAAAACAGACACTGATGTTTTCAAGACAGAAATACCATAATGGTCTTGTAACAAAAGACACTAGAAAGAGAATATGGGAACTCTTGGACAAGTTACTTACTTTGCTCCAATTTTTTAATGTGTGACCTCAGAAAATCATGGAATCATAGAATTATTAAGGTAGGAAAAGATGTATAAGATCATTGAGTCCAACCCTTAACATCACTCTGTTCACCACTAAGCCATGTCCCCAGGTGCCACATCCATGTGTGTTTTGAACACTTCCAGGGCTTGCCTTTCCAAGATTTTGATCTAAATACATGAAACAATGCAGGAATCTTTCCTAAGGATTCCTTGAGGAGTTGTGAGGAAACATTTACTAATTGAGTGCTTCCATACTGTACTCTAAGAAGCATGAGGATAAAAGAACAACAAGCTCATATAATTGCTTTAACATGGGCATTGTTACTTGATATTATTAGAGTTTCTGATTGGGTATTGGCTAAAACTCTAATCTGACACTTTGTACATTCAAAAATGAGTAAAACCAGGATGTATCTGCACTGAAATACCTCTGAAACAACAAAGTCAATGGTAATTGCAGCTACTCAACAGCACTGAAATATTCAGGATCTGAATTACAATGACTTTAGGTGTTTTAATTTTAATATGCAAATAGAAAACACCCAGAAAGCATAATTTGCTGAAAGGCACTGAAGCATTTTTGCAGTCATTACTCTTAAAAAGTATTAAACTTCTTGCTCAGATACTGTTCATCAAAAATGCCAGAGCTGAACATGACTGAACTTGCAAACAGTGTTCTTGGTCTATGAACCTAGAATTATAGCCCAGTTTGATCTTTACTTTTCAAGTCCTGCAGCAAAAAATTCCTGAAGGTGGGAGAACTTGAAACCTGGATCAGCAGCTTAGGTTCATTTGTCCTCTTGATGTTTTTCTATGAACTTCAAGAACACAACCACCCCAGCATGCATGTCTCCCTCAAACACACTGTGACAATGAAATGGGGGGCTCACTAAAAGCCTAGCTAGCATGAACAGCACATGCCAAACAGAAATCGAACAGAACACAAGCTGTAAAACCATGAAATGAACAATATACTTACCTACAAGTGTCTGATCTGTTGCTTGTGGGAATCGACTTTCCTCGTCCAGCAGAGACAATAAACCCATTGGTTTCTGCAGGAACATGTCCAGGAGGGGCCTGTTGTCCTCATATTCTATAACTCTTGCATCAACACCTTCGTAAAGGTACTCATTCTGCACAAGAAACAGAAGGCATGTTGGTCTGTGTACACAGAAGCACTTCAGAAAATAATTCACAAACTGTCAATTGTAGCAAATTAAAACTACATTGAGAAAGTATGCCTCAGGGCTAAAGACATCAAGGTTTTGCATAAACAAATGTCAGCTGAGATTTTGGATTTGAATATGTAAGTTCAATACTTCTACAGCATATTTAGTAAAGTAAAATACTTTACACGAATATCAAGAATTAAAGAAACAGAGTTGAAGAAGATAAAAGTATATTGTTTTCAAATAGAGACCTCAGGGTCTGTTCATTTCCCTAGTCTGAAATGTAGAAAATTTCTTAATCATTTAGAGCTATATTTATGTTCCCGATTCATTGCTCAGATCTAAGAGATGGCTAAGATTTACAAAAGTGACTACAGGTTCCAGTGGCTTTACTTGTTTGATCACCCTCCTCAAACATCTGGAAAAATTCCTATATAAAGAAGAAAGGTACACATACTTTCAAAAAAATAAAGAATTGTGTATGTATTTTCTAAGAATTAAATAAATTGCCTCAGATTTGTCTCTAAAAATTTTTCACTCCTTTTAAGGAACTAGGGAAAGGTATTATCCGAGATTTAAAAACAACAGAAAAGCTGGTGGGGTGAACTTCTTTATTTGCTTTTTTTGTTTGGTTTGGTCTGGCTGGTTTTCTCCTGAAGACTGCAAATATCACTGGATTCCTCTCAGACTAAGAAAAAACAAATAACAAATGTGTCCACAGTGTGTTGCGATGGTTTTATCTTGAATATAATTTAGATTACAGCTGGAGAACACAAGAATGACCTTCCTTAATCCTTTAGCAAGGCAGAGGGTAGCTGTAGATGTACCAAGAGAAGGTTGCTCCAGGAGGTGCCACCCCCATTATTTTTGCTGGCAATAGGCAAAGCAGTAGCAGTTATCTACCACACAATGGCCCTGCTTGTGCCAGGGCTGCCTTCAGTCCTGTGCAGGCTGTACTGTGAAACACAGAGCTTTTGATCTACTTCAAAAATCATACCTCTGCCAAAGGATAGGGTTTTATAAGCGTTGTATTCAAGTATGGTGCTAACATCACAGTTTTGCCATCCTGAATTCATTGTGAGAAGAGTGCCACAAAAATGAATGATGGCTAA
The DNA here is from genome assembly GCA_013397245.1 of Thryothorus ludovicianus. Classification (NCBI taxonomy): domain Eukaryota; kingdom Metazoa; phylum Chordata; class Aves; order Passeriformes; family Certhiidae; genus Thryothorus; species Thryothorus ludovicianus. Next base: position 105,743 of record VZTB01001755.1, read on the forward strand.
TATTAATGAGTTCAAGGACCTCTAACCTTGGAAGACCTCTCCTTATGTGTCATTCACTTGAGAATGAGTGAAGAAGGCAACACATTGAGCATTTAAAAAAGAAGTTCACTTTCATATACAACAAAAAAGCACCTGTTTCATACCTCTTAATCCCAGAAAAACAGTAAAAGGCATAAAATCAATAAGACTGGTCTAAAAATACAGGCACAAATAAAAATCTGCTGATCCATTTGAAAGAGGACACAAAATATATACCTAAACCCTTCCAGACCGATGCAATTTCCCAGGACACTCTTCACTCTAAGGGTAGGTTATAATTCATTTTACATGCCATACAAGGGTGTAATCAGTAAGAATCTTGCCTACAGCCCCATGAGGGTTCCTCATTTGAGACACATAACATTAACCTCATTTGTGTCTCCCCTGAAGCAGTGGACAGGTGGAGTTTTGCTCTTCATTTTAATCAATGACCTGAGTAGCAGTACAAGACAGGAGAGTAATAAATGTATCACTGATATAGGTGAGAAGTTAATTATATACCTGTAGGAGCTGGTGGCAGAGAGGGAATGAGTCTGTGTTATCTCCCAGAGATAACATGGCAGTAGGGGCAGTTTAACTGAGGGCTACAGCTGCACTGACACACAGATGTTCATGGAACCAGCTGTAGCTACTTAGGATTATCTGGAGTACCCTTATCAAGGGGGCAAGAGGAAGAGACTGCTCAGCATGAATCTATCAAAAGAGAGTGTTTCTGTGACACTCACATATCCTCAAACAAGCCCTCACAACCAATATGTCTAATCATAAACTTTTTTCCAACTTCAAATGCTTGTGAGAGAGACTTGTTTAGAGAACTGATAAAAGTGTTCTCTTTGAAAAAGAAAGGAACTCTTAGTAGCTGTACTACTATGCCTTAGCAGCAACATCTGCTGCCCTCCCTGCCCAGGAGGCCTGACCTCCAAGCCTGCCGTGTAGTGACCACTCAGTTTGTGCCTTTGTGCCTGCACAGCTGAACCAGTGCCAGCTCTGGTTTTGGTAATGCTGCCATCTCCCCAGCAGGATATGAAGGAATTCACTCCATCATTTCCCACGGGCTCCTGAAGGACAGCTGATGACCAAGCCAGGCACCAGTGTGACAGATGACTCAGAAATGATACTGTATTACATTTTCTAATGCAGTGCTGGTTTCAACCACATCATTAGGATACAAGCAGCAAGTATAAAAGCTTTAATGATGGACATCATAAAACTGTAATGAAATAGGTCTCATTTGAATTAATAAGATGAATCAGCTACAGGACTTTGTAATCCCCTGTGATGTTTTGTGACAAGAGAGCTCCACAAAATAGCTACTTCTTGAAATTCTAAAGCATAATCCATTAGAAAGTATTCCTGTGCATGGGATGTCAAAAGGAATAATTGAGTAACATTACTAATTGGGCTCCCATCTCATCTAAGTATTTCATGGTATCTTTTCTATGATCAAAACTATGTAACATTAGCTTGTACCACCTGGTTTCAATGGTAACAAAAGAATTACTAAATGCACTAGGAAATGGTCTTCATGTTTAATAAATTTTGCTGAGAACATTTTATGATGACACTTCGGTATAAATGGGGACACCAGTCTTTTGCAGAAGGAACCTTTTCCAGCTAAAACTAGAAGATTAAATTGCCATGAGAATGTAAAATAAACATTGCATACATTTAATGTGAAAAGTATCATCCTTCCAACTGACAGCAAACTTGCTACTTTTCAAAATGTTTTGGCTATCTGCCATTACACCTGTTACTTCTTACAGGTGATGACAAATGAGAAAGGAATGGGAAGGATGTCTTGCTGGACCTGCAGAGCACAGAGCTGACAGAAACTAACTTACACCAGTATCTAATATGTAAGGGGAACATCTTGAAGGACAGGACCAAAGATCCTAAAGTTCTGCTTTGCTTTATATTAACCAAAAATCCCCCTTGTGCTAGCAAAATTAAAAGCAGTGACTAAGTTGAGAGGCCACATTCTCTCCCCAGTCAGTAGAGACAGGGACATATCTGTCTCCATTGACTACTGAGAATCTACACTACCTTTATCTTAAATTATAAACCCACTTCTGTCTTTCTATTAGATTACTGAAAGGAGATTGCATTCAGGTCTTCTTAAATGCAAACATTAAGTCAACAATAAATAAAAAAATTCTCCTAATTTTGACTTGAGTCCTCCACGTTGGCCCACAGACACACCACTCCAGCTGACACCCTGTGGTTGTGATAGTACCATCGCTCCTTTTTTCTACCCCTGTCACTACTGTGGCCATTTTTTTTTTGTCACCTGCAACACTGAAAGTACAATTCAACCTTATGACTGCATTTACTACTTGGCTTCATTGGTCAAGTTGTCAAAATATGATTCACTTTCTCTGATGACATAAGCACTACTTACTAGGTGAACATGGGTTAATGACAAACTAAACTATAATCAAATGATTTAGGACTCAATTTCCCACTAGATGAGTCAAATCTCATCAAATTGCATGTGATATGATATTGAACAAATACAAAACGGAGAGGAATGAAAAAAAACATGTATCTGTGTTTCACATCTCTTGAGGGAAATGTAAAAGAATTTCAGTTCCTCAGTCTTCCTTAGGTAGATCTGCGGGGTTCAATGCAGTGTTCCAGATTTCTGAGGCAGCACAAGACAATCAGACATGTCTGTCTGGCACTGCACAGGGCTGTCAAGAGACACTAGCCTGGCTGCCCAGTGACAGGATAGCTCCAGCAGCACAACAGTCAGGGTGAATGGAAAGTCAACACGAAAGTCTTGGTGACTGCTGGTATCAGCCTTCTTGTAAACATAGCTTCTGTCTTTTAGAGTCTAAGACACAAACTCTGGCATATAAAGTCATTTGTGAAGCCAGGCAAATACATCAGCAAAGGGCAAAGGTTATCCTAATGTTTGTTTTTTACATCAGTGATATTTTTTATTTTAATTTACAATAAACTACATTACTGGTGCCAACACTGGAGAGTCCTTACAGTGAACAGAAAAGCTTCTGAAGCCACCTGTTTCTTAAAGGCTGTTTTTGTGATGTAAAACTGGGACAATGATGTAATAAATGAAAAGTGATGTCTTATAATGACTATGATCATACCACAAATCATTCTGTGCCATTGGGTTGTAATGCAAACTAATACATTTCTCATTTCCCGTCTCTGAAAGGGGGAGATTTACACCCACACTTTCATGAACTTAATCTACATAGCTCCTTCTGAACTGCTGCAGTAATATCTTTGGAGACTGCTACAAGATAATATAATGAAGTTTGATATAATCTGATGTAGTGATTCGATGTAAATTAAGGTAGACAGTCGGTTGGTATTACAGGCTGGATGTGAACACTTGTAATAGAAATATTAGGACTGGTATAAATGAAATATGAACGGGAATGTGCATATAAGCACCAGAAAAAATAGTCTTAAAAGAATAGTCATGTGATAGCCTGTGGTTTGAATGAAGAACATTTGTTCATAACAACTGAGGAATAAGTTCCTTACATCAAGAACAGAAGGCCTTCACTTACATTAAAAAGCAGAGAGTTAGTGAGTGGAACACCCTCTAAACCTAGCAGCAGAAGCATGGCTGTGAGGTTATAGTACAGCACACATAATTTTCTTATGAGCCTGCCAAGGAAATGGTCTGTAGGCATAAAAATGTAAATATTCCAAACAAGGAAAACCAGATAATGACCTTGTCTAAAGGTTATGGATGCTGAAGTAAATAAGGGTTTGAGGCAAAGAACAATTTGTAAAAGATACGTCCAAAAGCTATTTCAGCAAGAATAACCTAACAGACATGATGAAGAGTTGCCAGCTGGTATCCATTATTCTATGTGTCACTCACAAATTTTCTTGGCCAGACCATTTGAACACACATCCACCCACACACATCCACACACGCCATGGTGCATTCCATGTATCTGTGAGTCAATGAAATCTATGAGAGAATGAATGGAAATGGGTAAAATGGATATATTTGGAGATTCTGTAGATAAAGATTATCTTCCCCTTCCATAGAGTAGATAGTTGTACAAATTTCCTACAGGGAAAAATCAGCAAACTATATACTGTCAAAATAAGAAGCTAATTTTTCCCCTCTTCTGCTCAGTAGTAGAATAATCATCCTGACCCTGGTGCAGCAAGGCACATGCAAGAGAGCAAACCGATCTCACTACATAGTGACACCACAAACCTCTGCTTAATATAGGTCTGGCCAAAAAGTTCTGTAACAGGATACTCAGAAACAAGTAAAGGCAGATTACACTGATCTTGACTCTAATTAAAAAAGAGAAGGAACATCAAGACAATATTTTGGGTGTACAGGAATAGGGCTAGGAAAGCCAAGGTCCCTCAGCAGCAAAAGGCAATTAGGGAGAATGTGGTCCCGTTGCTGAATAAGTTTGATGACATGGAAAAGGCTTGTTCATGGAAAAGACATTCAATGCCTGCTTTGCATTGGTCCTGACTCGAGCAAGGAAGACTTGAACTTAGCACAGGAGGATCAAGTTAGTGAATATTTAAGCAAAGTGGACATATGCAAGTCCATGGGAACTAGTCAGTGCCTAGGTTTGACAGGAATAAATATTGTTGCTGCAGTCTGTGCTATTTCCATGTCCCAACTGTTAGAAACAGCAATAGACAAGTGCCCTTCTTTTGTGAACTTGTGTACTTTGGAAAAAAAATGACTAAGTAATTACAGTAGATCTAGTTAATTTTTCTCTGGCTTTTAGATGATATTAAAACCAAGGAAACACTTGTGTTGATAATCTTGCACATAAACCTATAAAAACAACTATAAGATACAAGACTACAAGACAACACTTCCTGAAATAATCAGGAAGAGTATAAAACATTGAGCCATAAAAAAAATTTTTCATATTACACATAAATATATACTAGACTATTCTAGTATTCTAGACTGACGCATGCATGTACATAGCAAGCACTATCTGCATACATGGACACATTCCAAACTTGAATCTGTCTCATCCTTAAAACAAACAGTGATTAATACTGGCAATTAAAAATTATAATTCAGGAGAATTTTCATCCATATATCATAAACACCAATCATTTCAGCAAAACAGCAAAAGTATAATTTCACCTATGGTTTCAATTCTGTCTGTTCTGCCATAGAGAATTCTGAAATATTTCAATTTTCAGCAAGATAATTTTTTTTTCACTGAACATGTTATTTCTTCCAAACACAATACTGAATAATGATTTCAAGGTAGTTAATTTAATTCTCCTGGAATTATTTACAAAGTTGAGATGATTTTTTTGAGGTTTTTCCCTCTCCTCTTCAAATTAATAGACTTTTGTATTTACAATGCTATTCTTTTTCTCTCCTTTACAATACATTATTTAGATTAAATTCATCATTATTTAGTTTCTCAAGAAGAACAAAATAATTGTGAGATTTTCAGTTTTTAATAATGGAATTTCAGTGTTCATTAAGCTTATTAATGAACTATTATGAACACTGCACTTTCAAAATTTTGTTACCACTCATTTATTCTCTTTTACTAGAGAATCATATGATACAACACTCATTATTCCTCAAGAAAACAACGTCGCATTTGCATCAATCAGATTATCACAGTATTATGTTGCTTAGATACTGTAAATTTCTACTTTAATGCATTTTATGTTGGCATTTTACTTGCAAATAGCAAGCACTGCTTCATGGAAAACATACTTAAAAACATTTTTTATAACCTGCTATTTACAAGCTGTTATGGAGAAGGAACAATGTAGTTTCTTAAGACCAGGTTTTTTATGTTCAGTAACACTAAAGCTTCATCAAAATAACCAACACATACCTGTTCCCAGGCAAAGACATGCTGATTGAAGTAGAACTGAATTTGTTCATTGGCAATGTTGATACACAGTTGTTCAAAAGAATTTTTTTTGAAATTCTCAAAACCAAAGATGTCAAGAATTCCAATATTCAAGCCATCATCGTTTTCACTGCAAAGATGAAATATACTTTTCACTGTTATATCTTTATTTTACATTAACTACCTTCATTACTATTTTCTATAAAAGGAAATAATGGGCCAAATTTGTACACCAGTTACACAGGATAAGTTTTGCTAACCCAGATATCTCTTAAAATGACAATAATTGTTGGTTTGAAATACATAAATGCAGAACAATTCAAAGATTACTGCAATGCAGACCAGATATACTGAATCACACAACAACCATGTCAACTGATAAGTGGATAGGGGATTTATAATTTTATTTGTACACTAATATTTGTAAGTAATTATTCTAAAAAGCTGACTACAGTACAGAAAAAGCATGCAGCTCTATTTTTTTCTTGTAATAACACAGGTTTTAGTCCCCAGCATCCTGAAATTAGACTGTTGTAATTAAGTATTATTTCTTCATATTATTTACTCATAACAATTAAAATTGCTTAGTTTAACATTAAAGTAAAAAGAATGACTAGCTAGACCGTTTATGTAGCTAAGTAACTACTTTATGCACTGGAATGTGGTATGAATTTAAATTACCAATTAAATTCCAGAGAAGCACTGGAAAAACTTTGGTTTGGTATTTTAAGTAGGGCATATTGAAGATATGTGATCACTTCTGCAACTGGAAAAAAGCTCTAATATTTATTTGCCGAAGCAAAAAATTAAGAGGATACAACTTTATAATAAACTGAGGCTGACATTAGTGTCTCTTTTAGGCAAGTAAAATATAAATCACATTTTTCCTATAAAACCTCTTTGAGGGGCTATCCGTAACCATTTTTAAATAAAGATTTAGGAAATCAGAATGAAGAATCAGCCTCAAGACCCTCATGAATAGCACTTAAACCTCTTTGTGAAGTCCATCTCAAAAAAGGAAGCGTTTTACTGTGGAGGGATCTGAATTTGGCATCTATTTCATCTGTCTCAAAGTTACATTTTTAATGAATAGACTGCTAAAATTTATCTGCCCCATTCTTTTTTCAGAGCTAATTACATAAAGATAGAAAATGCAAATTATTTTACAACTACAAAATCAAGCAAAAGTTGTTTGGGTTTTTTTTAGAGTGGGCATTTCAAGTTGAATTTTCTCCCTCCTCACCAGCATAAAAAGTAAGTTTGAAAAGGGTTCTGTAACAGAAAAGTGAGATACAATACGGCTAGAAGTGCTGCCCCTTTTATCATGGATTTTATCCTATCACTCACTGATTAAAGTTCTGTTTGTTGTTGCTCTGCTCTAATCAAATACTCAAAAGTTTAGACAAATTTTAGGATTGTAACCTTGGCTCTCCACTACTGTTTAAGAAGAAAAAATCCAGGAAATCCAGATCTGTAAACCAATTTACTTGTCATTGACATGGTGCTTAAAATGTCACCTTGTAAGTGTAAAATAGACAATGTCTTCAGTAAATGTGTTTGAAAACTATTCCCATACATACATGAAACCATGCTCATAACAGTGACAAAAGCAACAGCATCAGTGTAAATAAGAGCAGAATTTGACCTATGTAATCAACATGATGAATATCAAGTTTACTCTGAAAAAATACAAAAGAAAAAGGGCTAAAATACAAAAAGAAAAAGAAAGGGTTAAATGAGTAAAGATCAACAGGAAAACACCAGATGCTTCTGCCAACCATATTAACTGTACTTTCAGTATGTATTATGAACAGGGCAAACCATTTTCAAGACAGTGGGATCATAAACAAAAAAATAGCAGAGAAAAGAAACTTAACTACACTAAATGCTTTAGTGTAAGGCAATACTATTCCCTCTCTCTTTATTCTGCAAAATCTCCTTTTACCTTAAATGTTTGTCAGGTTTGAGCAAAGTGTTGATGCGATTGACTATCCAGCTGAAGAGGCGCCCATACAGGGCTTTGGCCATGGCATCTCTGACATCCGTGGCTTTTTCCACAGTGTTGGGACGAATAATTGTTTCTCCTCGAGTCACTACACAGTGAGAGGTGAGGGCCTCTTGCAGTTCATCTGCCTGGATACACAGCAGGGATGCACCTGGGAAGGAATGCCACAGGCATAGCTCAGAGACAGATTTTGGAAGGTGACTATGTAAGAAGTACCCAGGTTGTGAGGTGTGAATACCCCTCTCAGTTATAACCCACTCATACAAGTCACTGCTGTTCTTCTGCTCCAAAAAAGGGGTGCTGCTTGCCCAGTTCCACAATATTTTTTCATGGCAAGAAAAACATGCAAGAAGATACCATGAAGATTTCATTATCCCCCTAGGTGTAATTACTGAGAAAGTGTAGCAAATTTCTTGAGAATCTTTGCCTCCTCTACCTCCTCGTAGCTTATAATGTAAGGCATCCCATCCAAAGAATTAGTGAGCCATACTTCCACAGGCATATGTGGGGAAAAAGTAATGAGCAGCTGAGAAGGAAACTGGGAAAAAAACATTCAATTTGTTAATGAGGTTCTCCATCAAATGTTCAAATAACCTTGGAAAAATTCCAAAGATTTTTTCAGGCATCTGCAGTATTAGTCATGTTTCCTGTATGCCAGTGAACTGGCTAGTCAAATAAGATGCATAATATGGAAATTTATTCTTTTTTGCATTTGAATTCAGGTGGGCTTAGAATTAATCTATCTTCAGTTTTTAATTATTCTTGCAAAATTTCCATTGATACCTCTGAATAAAATGAATTTGCCATGAAAACACTAAAGAAAAGCAACATTAAATCACGAAAAAAACACTCACAGTTCTCAAGGGCTACTGGATTGGAAATGTTGCTCTTGTCAATCATATGTTCAGATACTACTGCAGAAAATTCAATGTTACCCACATTTAAAATGGCAGCCAGGACACTGTACACACTTCCAAGTTCCTGTAAAGTGTATTAAAAAAAAAAATACAATACTTAATAGCCATGTAATTTGTCCCTGTGGTTTGTGTGATGGGCACATGTGTGAGAGTGTTTCCTGCTGTCTGCCACGTGCTCACTACTTTGAGGAGTGCTGCTCTCAGGAATTATTGCTATTCTGCACTTACTAGTCTTTCAAGAGTAAGACAGTCAAAGAGGGGCAAACTATAAAAGACAAAGAGAAACCATAGCCTAACCTGTCTTCGAAACTTGTTGACAGGACAGAATTGGCATGAAGTAGGGAAAGCAAAAACAGGGGTGTGCATAACCTCTTACACAGAAAGAATTCAGAGGTTATTTATATCTACCCTTCACTGCGTCTGCAGGTGCAAACATGTCTAAAGATTTAACACCTAGATAAAAAAAAAAAAATAATCTGTATTGATGTTTTTCGCATCATGGAAACAAAGGTATTCCAAATAATAGGTCTAGATCATCTCTCACCAATGTCACCAGAAAAAGTTTCACTGGGAGAAGAGTGAGGCCTCACATCTCCAGTCTGGCAAAGCACTTTAACCTTCAAAAAGTCAAGCACTCAACTATGGACTTTGCTTAAACAAATTAAGATTTCAAATTATTTAGGATGTTCTGCCATGGTTTAGTTGATAAGGTGGTGTTTGGTCATATGTTGGACTTGATATTCTCAAAGGTCTATTCCAACCTAGCTAATTCTGTGATTCTATGTAAAGGGACTCTGTCTTGAAAAAGGATGTTATTACTCTGGACAGTGAAGTGATATATATACAGTAAATTCAGTACCTATACATAAATACAGAAATCCCAAATAATATTTTGAATTAGTAAAAGAATGCTTTCCTTGCAGGTGGGACTTAGATTTTAACTGCAAATTTTCAACTGAACAGTAAATGTTTATCATTATACCTGATCTAAGTGGTTTTCCCTTAGAAAATGTTAGTTGTACCTGTAAAGCAGAGTAGTAGCCTATGACACTGTATATTTTGAGGCATATAGTAATAGTGTGCTTTATAAATAGCAGGTTGAAAACTTTTGTAGTAGTTTTATAAGAAATAGCTTTGCAAATCTGACTGATGTTTTATAACTATGAACTTTTTATAATTGCAAAGCATTTTATCCAAATTATTCAATAGTTTGCTGCTACCATGTCAGGCATCATTTACTCAGATAAAATCTGTAATTGCTCTAGAATACTTGAGCTTGTTTTCAACACTTTCAGAAGTTAATCTAGCAGTTAATAAATAGTGATTCCAGTGACAGCAAGACAAAATGGATAAGCTCACTCTAAAAAAATTATGCTGAGGATAATTGGCAGACACTTTATTTAGGATTAAGCACTCATTTTCATTTTAAGCTTAGGGACACAGTTGAAATGGATAGCTTAACTTCTGCCATCGTGCTGTACAATATGTATAGCTGCTGACATTTTTCTGCCCTTTTCCAGTGTGTTTGAAATCTGGCTTGATCTATTTCATACAGCATAATTATTGCTCCCCTCAGGCAGTCCTTTCTTACTAATTTTGCTGTGCAGCCTGAAATAAAACAGTGAGATTTTAAGACAGGGAGTACTGACAGTAGTTACTTTTAAAACCTGTCAGTCAGTTAAAAGCAAATTTCAAAGAAATAAAGCTTTGTTTAGGTCTCAATTTTAACTGAAGCTTTTTTCTGTCCATGGCTCTCAGCTAATAAAACACTGAACACAGAAATTCCTCTGTGCACTGGAATGAATGTCAAAGCTTAAGGCTGCATTACTAAAAAGTGAACTTAGGAAAGGAATTCAATGTCCTATGGGATATTTTTTTCACTGAAAAAAAAATTGTCTTTGCACATGTATCTGATATCAGAACCTCAATGGGGGAAGAAGACTCTTCCTTCACTCCTGCAAGCACAGCCTCAGACTGGCTAATTCACCCTGAGGAGGATGCCAGGCAGGCTGACACAGCTGGGGCTCACAGGTAGCCACAAGCAGATTGCCTATGGCACTCAGCCAGCTTCTGAAACTGTGGGGTTCTACAGGCAGATAACTCTTCACAGGTTCAGCTCCTCGTGGCTTGCTGAGTTAATCAAGTGAAGATCCATGCTAGAACTGCACAATGCAGCCAGTGATCTGGTTCTAACTGCATCTTCAATGTGTATGGAAGGCCTCTTTTGGATAATCAGGATTATTGTTTCCACCCGTCCAAGAGAACAAAAGAACTGGAAACAAAAACAGACTTGCTGCTTTTCATGCTTTAAATTAGGACTTATCAAGGTCTCTGGTGCTGTGACAAAACTGCTATCAGTGCTGAACCATGAATGTCCTTTCATGCTGCTTCTGGAAAGGTGAAAGCACAAGTGAAAGGATGTGACAGTACAGGTGTGATATTACTAAATGCAGTTGAGAATAACATGTAGAGGAGAAAGAGACTGTGAATGCCACTGCTACTGCAACCTAATGAAAAGTGACTATGGAGGAACAAAACAGAATATAAAATAAATAAGAATAAATCTGTTCTGCTAGCTATTTCAATATTTACATTGAAGGAAGCCAATAATAGAAAACTGAAGTGAGCAATTCTCTGGGAAAAGCTCCTTATCACATACAGTTTTTCACAGAAATTAAAACATACATCCATTCTGCAGAACTAGTGCTACATTTCACAGATACTGTATGGAACTCCCTTGTACTATCCATATTGTTTATAAATATATAAACTTCTCCTGAGGTCAAACTAGGTATAGGACGAGATTTCTTTATAAATCCAGTAATTTTTAAATTTTAATTCTACCAAAGACAGACTGAGGAGAGGGGTTTAACAGCTAGCTGAGCAATGATATGAGATCATAAAGTAAGAATAAGTTCAGTAATATTTAGTGATGAGATTCATCTCCAAAATGATTTAAGAACTTCATTCAGCTTTATCCCTGCAGTTGTGAAAATGGATTGAGTTCATCAATACTCAGATCAACTCAATGAATTTTTAGAACTCTCACCATGGACTTTCTTTTAAAACTGAGATGAGGCTCATATTCATAAGTCCAGATTATTGGCTAATAAACAGTTACAACATAATTTTCTAGGTATGGTGTTTGTTAAGATCTCCTCCCCACCCAATTACTCAGTTGTACTGTGTTCACTGATTTCAAACTCTTGTTGACTAATACCATTTTATTGGTTTATCAATGCATTGAAGCCTTAAAAATTTAAATGTTACTACACAACAGTAAGTCGACCGTGAAAGATCTTAAAACATAAACACAATACTGCTAAAAGAAGAAAATAACAAGGGATATTTGAACACTTTGTATAAGTTTTTCCTGAGGTAGCTGGTAAAGTTCACAAAGGAAAAGATTTAGCAGCACTCACCTCCAGCGTAAAACCTATGACTTTGAAGCACTGTTCTATTAATTCAAACTGAGACTTATAAAAGCTATTGTTCATGAAATCTTGCACTATTCTGAAATGATCATTTTGCAGATATCTGAAAGAGTTGATGGATACAGAGTTAGAATGTAAATGAGACTGAGAATTCAACATGGCATTTCTTAGTAATCAATTTATGCAAAAATAAACTGCATTACCTGGGAGGTCTATATTCTGGCAGTTTATAATGTGCCAGTTTTTTCTTTTCGGCGAGACCAGCATAAATATAATAAAAAATATGGAAATTTTTCTCTCCTCTGAAACAACAGAAACAACAAACTGATTTAGTAATACAATCATGCTACATTTTCTGATGGCACACATACTATTACTAAATGTTATTTTAATAACAGGCAAGATTCACACAAACTGACAGAGGACTCTGAAAGAAGCTTTATTACAGAACTACCTGTGAACACCCTCTTTATACCATTGTGTGTTTGCCCTGACACTGCCAGGGTGGCTGCTCAGTGCTAAAGCAGCTCAGTGATGCTCTGCCCTTGATGCAGTTGGTAGATGCTGTGTGAGATCTTGCACATTGCTCACCCATCCACATTGAATGGGCTGCTTAGCTCCAGTTATTTTTTAAAATCTTCTGACTGTGGGAGAGGTACACACTCCTGGTTCTCTGAATGTGATATGTCTGCTCTGTCTTTTAGCCCTGAACCAAGAAGCAGACATTCAGTAAAAAGGGCCTTATAACTTGGCATGCTTTGGCCAGAAGCCAGATGCCCAAACCTAGGACAGAGGTTTATCACACATGCAAGGTTCCTGTGCTCCTTATGAGAAAGAACTAGGTGAAAATTTGCAATCATGACTGAGCCCTAAGATGCCCAAGTCAGTCACTACTGAATGGAAAAAAGGAATTGTGTTTAAACCTCTGCTGTGTGCATGAGCTTAGGTGTATGTCTCAGGGGCACCATTAGATCATTGAACCATAAAATGTCTTGGGTTGGCAGGAACCTTAAGAATCATCTAGTTCCAACTCCCTTGTCATGGGCAGGGACACCTTTCACTAGACTGGGTTGCTCGGAGACTCATCCAGCCTGGCTTGAACACTTCCAGGGATGTGGCAAGTGCAGCTTCTCTGGGCAACCTGTGCCAGTGCCTCACTGCCTTCACACTAAAGAATTTCTTTCTAAAATCTAGTCTAAACCTACTCTCTCTCAGTTTAAATCCATCACCCTTTGTCCTGTCACTACACATTCCTGCAAAATGTCTTTCTCCATCTTTCTTGCAGGCTCCCTTCAGGAGGAAGGCCACAGTTACATCACCCCAAAGCCTTCCCTTCTCCAGGCTGAACAATCCCAATTCTCTCAGCCTTTCCTCACAGGAAAGGTGCTCCATCCCTCTTTTAAACTAGGTGGCCCTTCTCTGGACTTTCTCCAACAGGTCCACATCTTCCCTGCTAGGGACCCCAGAGCTGGAAGCAGCCCTGCAGGTGGGGTCTCACCAGAGCAGGGTAGAGGGGCAGATTTCCCCCCTTGACCATCTGCCCACACTGCTTTGGACGCAGCTCAGGACATGTTTGGCTTTCTGGGCTGGGAGGGCACATGGCTGGGTCATGTCCAGCCTCTCATCCATCCCCAAGTGCTTCTTAGCACGGATCTTTGATCCATAACTCTCTATACACAAATCCTACTAGATGTTCCAAAATGGAAAATGAGCAAAGAAACAAAGAAATAAGATACATCACTAGAGGAAATTTAGAGGAAGCAAATCCAAGTGATATACTTAACACAGTACTCCAAAATCCCACAAAAAATGTATACCTGAACTATTAGAAAGTTTTTAACTCTTTGTACATTCTTATTTCATATATCATGTGGGCATTTTCATACGATTTGTTTAAATAACCCAGGGGACAATGAGCAAGAAAATCTGAAGTTGTTTTCAGGTAGCTTACAGATTTATAAACTATTCATATACAACTTCTAAGAAAAAAACTCCAGGCACCTTATACATCTTTGTTTTTTGAACCAAGGTGATTTCCTGCATCATACGCCTACTTGGTAACCCCTGAATTAGGTCAAATGCAATTTTCATACTTACACTGCCTGGTGGACAACTCTGGATTTTTCAAGGAGGTACTCTGAAATCTGAGCTCCTACTACAGTGCCACCACAAGTGAATTTCATTTCCAAATATTTTCCAAATCTGCTTGAGTTATCATTGATGATGGTGCCTGCATTCCCAAATGCTTCTACAAGGTTGTTCACCTGGAGAATCTTCTCCTGCAGAGTCCTGTTATTAGCCTGGATATGAAAAAGATAGTGCTTCAAATTATGAGTAATATGAGTAATTATTCAAATATCTACATTTTTAGGTGTTTCTTTAATCTTCTCATTGGTATTGTGAAGTGTGACATAATCAGGGCAGCCATTCCATAGGAACTCTATGGAGAGAAAGGCATATATATATATACATATATATATGTATGTATGTATAAAATCTGTCAGAATATAGCAATTTTCAGATCTAAGGCTGTCTGGAAGAGATAACACATAATGATAACAATACTCAATACTACCAATGAATTTTTGTGGTTTTGAGATGGCCAATCTGCTTTTAGACTCCTTGTTAGCATCTGGTTACTGCCCCACTGCACCCTACCAATCCATTAGTTTGCTTTCATCTCTCCTGAGGCATGCAAAAAAAAGCATTTTATTTTGACAGTTATGGTGGCCACTTCCTAGAATGACTATGTCCCACTGAGAGTAATCTGGTTGAGGAAAGATAAGAAGCTAGAACAGGATTTTATTTGGTACTGTTTGGGTGACTTGAAGGCACTCAAACAGTGATCTGACTAAGTCACAGCTCTCACTGCAGTGGGTACTTTTCCTTGTGGAAACCACAGGATATTTTCAAGTGACCCTAGTTGAGGAGCAGGGAAGGAGTAGATAGATTGGCATCATGTTCCAATATTCTTTGGAAAGTGTGCAACAATCTCACCCCACAACCTAAGAATGCCCTGTCCATAGGTTCAGCCCTCCAGGCCCCAGATAGCAGAGCCTCACAGAGACACCCCCTCTGCCACTTACCTTGCCCAGGACAGTGAGCTGCTGAACCAGCAGATGGGCACTTTGTGTCTTGCCAGCGCCACTTTCTCCAGAAATAACAATACACTGCAGAGAACAGAGCAAGACTGAGCTCACCACGTATCTCTCAGCCTGGCAGAGGATGTAATTAGACACCTCATCTATACCTGATCAGAGTTGTATGTCACCATGGACTGATAGCCTATGTCAGCAACAGCAAAAATGTGAGGAGGGTTGGCAGTCCGTTTGGCTCCAATATACAGTTTGGAATGCTAAGTGTAAGAAAAATAAAAACGTTATCATTGTCCTTTAAAGCCATTTTTTTTTTTAATTGAAGTTTGGTTTTATTTTTAGATTAGTGTACAGCGTGCTGAGGTTTCCAGCAGTGCAGTTTTCTGAGGGAGCTGTTACTGCACTCACTATACCATGAATCAGTATGTACTTAGGACTATAAGAACTGCTAAAAAAAATGAAGTGCAATTTTCTATGATTTTAGCCCTGATTACACTACGAAACTCTATTTATTAGGAGAAAATTTACTGTTGTCAGACATCATAGTTCTAACTTACTTAAATTTATTTGTGCTTCCTTTCCTATTAGTATCTCTGCATGATATTGATGTTAAAACTTAAGATCTTTTCTGCACCTGTAGTATCTGATAATTAATAACTCCAAATTATTGTATGATCTGACTTTAATATCTTTCCCCTTTTGCATAATAGGGAAACAAATTCCCTTTTGTATAATGAGACAAATTTAAAGAAGTTAACATTTTACAGGATTGCTTTGTGCATGATCTACATTGTAGACATAAAGATACTAGAAATTAATTCTTCTGGAGTTTCTCATTTCTGTGCTGTAATACAACAATTATTAAGAATGTGTGTCAATGTGCACTCAAAAGAACATCTCTACTGGTAATTCTGTTTTTCAGTGTAAACTAAAATCTCAAGAATGGTCTTATTTTACACTTAACACAAATATTTATATTTTAGTGAAAATTGCTAGTTTAAAATAACGGAACCTAAATTTTCACACCTGTGAAGAATAAATATCTATGTTCCGAAATGGATTGACAGCGATGAGAATGTCCCCAACATATGTGTAGATCTGGTCCTTGGCATAACCCTTCTGCAACTGTTCTGTTACTGTATTCTGATGGAGAAGGAACAGAACAATGAATCACATGGGGGGAAAAAGAGTATTAGGAAAATGTATAAAATATTAATATAGTTTCAGTGAGTGAGGATGGGAGGAAGGGTATTTATAGTCAGGAGTAAAATGGATCAAAAGTAAGCAATATTATCAAACACACTGGCATTTCTAATTTTTTGTGTTCAAACTCTCTTTTAACAATATATCCTTACAGATCCTCAAGTCACTGTAGAAAAAGGAGTTAATAAGAACTGCTTTCATTCAGTTCATCAGAGGTTTCCATGAGACAGTCTTGTCTACATTTCTCCTACTAAAGTTTCATGTAACTTATCAAGCAAGAGCCCTTTGATTGAGTCCATCAGTGCCATTACAGCTGCTCTAACATTACTCTCAGTTATGATACAGCACAGATGTTCAGCTGTTTGGTTCCCATTAATGTAAACAATGAGGTATCTTTCCCTATTAACAAGCAGTCTCTGCCATGATTGTTCCTTGCTGTTGCAGAGCCAGTTCTCCCTGAACCAAGAAAAAAGAAGGGCCCATTAGTAGCATTCAAATTTCTTGATGTAATTTCCCTCAGCTTCTTCTGCATACACAGCTGGGTATCTAAAGTGCCTGGTTAGGTTTCCAATCAAAACAGGCCACAGAGCTGAATGAAGAAATTCAAACCAGCCTTGAGACTCATCTGGGGTACATGTGAAAATATTTAGGCCCCATACCCTCTGGAACAGACCAACTGGCAGCAGAGGGCTACAGAAGGAATTGCTTTCCTTCCTCATCTATTCACAGTGTTGTACCCTATGTCCTGTTTAATATACTTAAAAGCTGAATTCTCAACAGCTGTAGAGGTTAAATTTCCTTCATGAGAAAACACAAGGAGAAAATCTTGGTTTTCCATTGCCTTGATTAATTTCTTGGTTTTGAATGCTCTCTTTCCATTTGGCTATAACCAGATTCACGTTACAGAATTATTTTAAGGAAACTTCTACCCTTCTTGAAATTATTTCCTGCACCAATAGAAGGTCTCTTGTCTTGCTCTGATGATGGGGCTATCTAAACTGGAGGACAAATTTGAGTGGAAGAAAGAACACAGTTCTGAGAAGCTTCCATCCATATGCAGAACTGGTTTTATATTGGATTTGATTTAGTAACACCACATAGTCAAATGATGCTTTTAGAGAGAGGCTTCCTGAGGACTTCCATGAGAATGCTCCACCTCTAAGGAGATGGGATATATTCCAGTTTGTCTGGCTTTTTTTGTGCAATAAAATCTCTTTAGCTTGGACTGTTTTTATGTATCATGGTAAAAGATTAAAAAAACCTCACAACAGTCTTACTCTTCCCAATACTAAAAAAATGTTTAAACTTGAAGTTTGTCCAGATGAAGTTTGGGTAAGCTCAATTGCAATTAACTAAACATCAAGCTACTTTAACAAAGCTTTTGGGAAGATGGAAGATGTTCTGTGAGTTGT
Source organism: Thryothorus ludovicianus (assembly GCA_013397245.1). NCBI lineage: Eukaryota > Metazoa > Chordata > Aves > Passeriformes > Certhiidae > Thryothorus > Thryothorus ludovicianus. Next base: position 123,703 of record VZTB01001755.1, read on the forward strand.
CAGCATTATACAGTTTACCAGTTCAAGTGCCACAATGGGTATTCTGGACTGACAAAGATACAATTTACCAGAGAAGTTTACAGATAAGAGAATGTGAATTATAGTCTATGCACAGCCCAGTAGATGAAGAATGACAGTTTGTTTACAACCACTGATGGCCTCCAAGACCTGCAGATAATGTGCTGCAGCCTGATTCTTCTTTCTGTTTTTGAAGCTTAAAGCACAAACACAGCAGACTTCCTCCCTCCCTGATGCCATGTTTCCCTGCACCCAGTGGACTAATTTTGAACTTTGACAAACCAGTGGTATTTGTATCAGTAATCTGGTCAAAGGTTCACCCGCAGGCATTGACAGATGAGAGGCTCAGATGACATAAATTGATCCTCGTGCATTTCCACACCAAAGTAAGTCAGAAAGACGCCAGTCTGGGAGAATATGGTGAGCCAGTTTAAGACAACTCTCAGTGTTCAAGGAACAGGGATGGAAGGTCTTGGACCTAGACCAATTTCAGGTTAACACACTTGCAAACTGGATACTCAGCTGTAAAAAAATCCAGTGATATATATCCTGGTTAGTCAATGGTGTTACAACACTGCTTGGTCTACAGATGTAACTCCAGAGATTGTTTTAGTTTTGAGCTGGAATCTTTCTAACACAGTAAATCTTGCCTAAAATACTTGGCATAGTGGTGAAATGTCATTGTACACTTACACAACTGAAGTGTGACAATACAGTGGAATTTGAAAATCATCAGCACACCATTGTGATTTAATATGTGATTACTCCTCTTCAGGGAAACATGAAAAAAAGAGGTTCTTACCTCATCCAGTACCTCCAGGGTTGCTAAATCATCTACCTCTTCTTGGTTTGAAACTAGTGACTTACTGTAGTTCCCTTTCTTTGTGTGAATACGTTCAAATCTAGAGAAGAAAGAGATACAATCTCCTGACATAAGGAAACACAGAACAGATCTTGCATTTGCAACCATCTTGAAGGCCAAAACGTTCCAGCTTGCCATTGTTCTGAATTTAAACATAAATGTTTGAATAGCAGGACGAGAGTCAGCTTCTTGGTAGAGCACACCTAGTTCAAAAGCTATGATTTGATCCCAGAACTGCTACCATGAAGAATTTTGTCTCTCTGTAGTTCCCTGCTTAGATCACACCCCCACATCAGCTGCAAGACTGCAGCTTGGCAATAAAAGTGAAAAAAAAAACCAAAAAACAAACCATATTTATAAAGCATGTAACAGTGAAACTCTGGCANGGCTGCAAGACTGCAGCTTGACAATAAAAGTGAAAAAAAAACAAAAAACAAACCATATTTATAAAGCATGTAACAGTGAAACTCTGGCACCAAAATGCAAAAAGATCCTGCTAAAAGTTATGTATAGGACAAAACCAGGGGTGTATGATGAAATAGTATGGCAAAGATGAGGCAGAAAAAGCACTTAGGACAGAAATGTTTCTAGCTTAGTAATGACAGTTCTCTAACGTCTGGCTGAGATGACCACACTATAGAGAAAAGGGCTACAGAACCACTGGGGTAAGTGAAGTACATCTTGACCAAATGTTCTTGGACTCACTAGGAAAAAAGTAATACATGAGAAGGAAATAAATTTTCAAATATCTTTCTTATCAGGATTAAACTTCAAGTTTAAATTTGTCTTAAATTTAGATTTCTTTTCTCCTTCAATCAAACCATAAACCAAACTTTATGCAGTCTTATTTTAATTAGCAAAAAAATTCCCAGAGACTTGGATCATTCTTTATCCAAGAGTAAAGGCATTGCTAAATAGAGCAAACATAGCAGAGAATGCAAGGTTTACAATTCATATTAGCTATACTTGTGTTATGAGATGAGGGAAAATAAGGGAAAGGGAGACTGGATAAATAACAGCAGAGTTCACAAACTAAATCAAGCTCAGATGTGTAATAAGGCACAAGCACAGAAAAACTGTTAAGCAAATGTGATCTCCTGATATGACCTCACTCCCTTTGATGCCATGGGTGGGAAGGCACCTCTCCAACACAAGGAACCTTGATTTTTACCTTGGCAAACTGAGACAGTCAGGAAACTGTTGTGTGAAGCACTCACTCCTTACCTTGATCCTAGACAAGCCAGGGAAATTCTTTGTTTAATTTTGATATTTGGATATATGGCATAGAAGTGGACAGGTGTTCTCTACACAGGCAAGAATTTTGATATACAGTGAACAGATGACAGAAGAAAAAGTGTAGTCACACCAAGATGGAAAGTTAGAGTAAGTGAACATCACACTGATGGGGAAAGCTGAACACCCACTAATTTACTGTATTTTTAATGGGCTGTACCTGTTCCATGAGCATCACCTAGTTCATGAGTGCTGCTTCATTCAGGCTGTGCCCTGATGAGGGATGTAGGTGCAGAAACTCAAGCAGGCACCAACTTGGTGCAATAACTAACTGCCAGGACTGAAAAGGGACAGAAAAAATGGCAAATGAAGCCCTCCCAAACTTTAAGTGCCATCCCAATCTGAATGATGGAAACCCAGACAGGAGTGCACTTCATCTATCACTTCTTTCAATTTCCCTTGTCTCTCAGAATCATTCCCTGAGGATGACAAAATGGCCTGTCCTCATCCTGGTGCCAGTTTCTTCATCCTTTACACAGGTGCCAGCTACCACTACAGTTTTTTAATTGTCCACAATGCAAAGGCAGGAGCTTCACACCCACAGCCAACTAATTCTGCAACTTCAACATCAACATGCAAACATGTAAGACTTCCTTGCAAGAGCTACCATAGTTTCACAGTTTCCGTGCCAAAATCGCAGCACAATATCCAGTGAGGAGTCTAAGTGAAGGAAGCACAATGAAACAAAGTATTGACAGGATCTATATTACCCTAGGTTTGACCTATTCTTTCCTTTCCTTTGGAATCGAGTTTTACCATGAGAGCTGTCCTGATAGTACTGTCCTTGCAGTAACAGTATTAGACAACTTTTGCTAGCATCTACCTCCAGGTTGTTTTAAAGAGGATGTGGCAATATTAAGATTTAAATTAACTCCTCAGCCTTGAATGATCTGCTGCTGTTTGATTTGCATTTAGCAGCTAAAGGACATTATTGAGTCCAAAGTCAGAGGTGCAGACAATATCCTACCCTCTCAAAGAAATCCTTCCCCTCTATAATTCACACTCATATTTATATCTCTTCTTAAAAGTTTCATTTGAAAAAAATTAAACTTGGACAGCTGAAACGATTTCTCCATTGTACCTGTATGAAGGTCATGTTTCCAGAGGATGCATCTAGTATCAGTGTGACTTTGAGAGAGAGCTATCAATATGTACACTAGGGAAAGACATGGGAATTGCAGGACTAGTCAAGCTCTACTCTTCTATTTTTTCCATTGCTATGGAAAAACCCAGAACAAAGCACCTGTCAGGCTTTGCTTTCCATTTCTGGTGGAACTGTTACACATTGAACACATTTTTTTAGTATGTTAGATCCTTAAATATTACTGCATATCAGTGAGAGAGTGTTATTTCCCAGAATTAATTTCAATTTCCATTTTTCATTTAATATAAGAAACTAACAATTGCCTTGCATGAAAGGAGAAGAATGTTCCAGTCATGGACACATTTCTTTTTATATTTTTTTTTCTTTTAAGGAAACAGATCTCTGTGTATGCCAGGGAAGTTTAATTACATAAAATCGATCCTCCTGTAATCCCCTTCAGCTGACATTATGAGAACACTAGTGCTTGTTGGACCAGATTATATTCTCCATTCTCCAGAGTATGTAAGAGTGGCAGATTTGCAGAGCACAATATTTTTCCACTTTGCTGTCAAAGGGCACAGACCCCTCAAGGGCAGTTATACTGCTTCACTCCAGCCATTTAAAAAAATCCACATCAGTGCTGTTGACATCAGTGCTGAAGTTTCATTAAGATCATTCACACAGACATTGTGAACTGAAATAACAACGTATCTCTGTTCTGCTCAAAAATATGTTGGAGGCATAGGATTTTACAAGCTTAACCGACAAGCAATTCAAGCAGCTAAAGCCAGAAACATCAATGCAATAAGGACAAGAAAATGAGTCAAAGCAGCATTGTTTCTGTGCATTCTCTTTCACACCAATGCTCCCCTCCCCCCACTTATCTTTCAAGATGCAGTTAAATCAAAATGAGGCAACCGCAGCTTTTCTTCTTCAAATTGTCAGAATGTATTTAAAAGATTTCTGATAGTTCCAAAAATAACATGAAAAGGAAATTGTGACTCATGATGCCCTGCTGAACTCTCTGCCTAAACTGATTGGAGAATCATCTACAGACTAAGAAGTGACAGGAAAATGGCTGGCCTTAGTCCAAGTGTAAAGACAAAACTAAAAATAATGACGTTTTTGTAAGGTGAAGGTGGAAACAGCTGTACACCTCCCAGCAGTTACAAACAGCAGTAAGACGACAAAAAAGAAACACAGAGAAATCTCTACAGAAAGGATCTGTCATTGCTGGTGATTATATTTCTCTGGAGGCTGCACAAAGCAATAGTAATTCACACTTGAAATCAAAATTTTTCTTCACAGATACATCTTGTGAAATCTGCTTAAATAAAACTACAGTCTGCTATCTATGAAAAAACTGTACCTGACTTTAGAAAGTGTAAAAATTCAGAGATAAGCCTCCAGCTGCATCTGCACAATGCTTTGCAGTCAAATCTGTGTTCCCCTCTGTATTTAAATGATTGACAGCACTGAGACTACAGGCTGCAGTTTCAGGGAGCTGTGCTGCAGCTTATGCAATGTTTCTGAAAGCCCTGCAGAGTTTGGGGCTTTTGGTTCACAGGTGGCCTGTGCCCAGCTCTGCACAATCTGTTTCACAAAGCTTGTGCTGCTTTTGCATGCCCTGTAAACAAAGCAGATTCCTTCACAACAGCCTCAAGAAACAGCTGTATCCCTGAGAAATAGCAGGGGGAAATAAGTGTTTGTAACTGAGCAAACAGGTCTCTAAAAGGACTTTTAGGGATTAGTTCCTCCTGAGTCAGGCCCATGCACTGTGCTCACAGCCACAGCAAGACCATAAAGGAGAAGATCCATGGGTATGAAATTCCTGCTGAAGTGTCCCATCTTCAGGAGAAATGAGTTGCTAAGCAAGTGGATTCGCACAACAGTAAAGTAGCACCTGCAGAGCATTTCTCCTGAAGAATTCTGAATGCAGGAGGAACATCTTCCTCCTGTTTTCTTCAGAAAGTAAACTATTCTTCATTCAGGCATTGCTGTTGTCCATTGTGTTATATAGAAGAACATTATTCAGGTATAGAGATGTGTATTAGCTATGGGACTGGAGATTCTGCTTATTTTAAGGCCTTTGTTCCCAGAACTCCCTACTGATTTTACAACCTGAGAGAAGTTTGCAGCACAGCCATCCCATGTAGGAGTGTGTCAAGGCAGAAGCACATACTTCCTGGCTTAACAAAGCCCACCTTGAGCTCCAGGAGAGGAAGAACTGGCCTGAAAGGACCAAAGATTGACCTGGAACTCAAAAACCTCCCATTTGAGCCACTACTCCCATCCAGATGTCATCTGGAGACTTAGCCAAGACAGCACTGGACTCTGTGTGTACTATCTTGTACTGCTCCTCATACTACCTGTCAAGCCAGCATGGAGATCTCCCACCCTCTCCTACAGCCTGCCCTGCAGAGCTGAGCCTGAAGGATTGCTGTCAGCTGCTTTCCACTGGCAGGGTGAGTCAGAGAGACTGGGACAGAGTGAACACTCAGAAAATGAGCAACACAAGTCTGTGCAATCAAGGAAAGTCATGAAAGGAAACTTTATGGCACTCCCAGCTTTAAAGAGGGGTCAATAAACTGACAACCATCTTAGTGCATGTTGTACATGAACTTCTATGACATTATCTCCCTGGCCTTTCCAAACAGTTAAATAGAGCAACTGTTTAGTATTCATTTACTGATTTCAGTGCCAACCCTATATGGCCAATACAGGAGGACAAACTCCTAAGAAAATAATTCAGCTTACCCAAAACTTCGCATCATTTTGCAGTAGAATAGGTCTCTTTCCCATAATTACTCAGAGAGTACACAAAGATGACTCTTAATCTGGGACCAGAGTCATTTGCTGGAATCTAGGTGCACTGAATATCCCTCATATGCACAGCTCATTCTGGAATGACTCACAATTCCCAGGAAATACACAATGTACTAATCACTGCATATTTCTACAGAGATTATTGTAAAAGCAGTCAAGAAGAAGACAGCCAAACAATTCAAGATAAAAGTCTTACAAGCCTGACTGTCAGGTGTAGATGTGATGGCTCTGAAGGTTGTTTCAAAGACAGCTATTTCTGTTGCAGAGTAAAATTCTTTACAATGCAGGGATTTTTTACCTCTTTTGGCCTAGCAAGAAGTGTATTTTTAGAACTGTTTTGGGGTATATGCTGCAGTGCTCATTTTAAATAACTATTTTCATCCCTAATTATAAATTTTAACAGCTATACTGCTATACTGAAAGCCTTTGTCAGGCTCAGGGCCCCTGTCCTGGAAGTAACTCTCCTCACAAAAACCCCACCAAAATTAATTGCACTTTGTATGCAACTTTTTCTGCTTCACCTCTTCTCTAAGATGAATTTGTCCCATATAGCATATCTCATATAGCTTATTTGATATATAGTTCAAATATAATTTCCAGCAGCAGATTTTAATGATGTTACAGCCAGGATGTTCTGGGAAAGTGTTAATATATCAAGGGATATTTTCTCCTGCTCTTCCCATTGTTATTTCAGCCTTAGTTCTGAGCTAGGAAAGGTAAAGTTGCAAATAGATATTTTTAGCATAAAAGAAAGATTATTTTAGAGAAAAATGTACTTCATTTGCTCAAAATGAAAAAGTGGAATTTTTAATGAAGCTCATTGCTAATATTCATGCTTTTTTGAGTCTTGAGTAGCACAAGATATTTTAGAGCTAGAACATTGCTCAAAGGCTACTGAAAAACCACTATTATCTTCTATCGCTTTGATTAAATCTGGAGCCAGGCTGTGGCATATTGCCATTTAAAGTTTTATCAGTGTCAATTGAGATTTTTCTGGTTAGCCAGGTGGTTGGTGGGCTGTCTTCCTCTTGTTGTTTTCTGTTTCCATCTTTTGAGAAGATGCAATACAATCCAGAACCCAAACCTTGGTTCCTCTTCCCTAGAATAACAACACTGGGAAGGTTCTGAGGGCCCTCATGACTTGGTGACTCCACAGTGTTGGGAAATATCTCAGGAACAATGGTGCCAATGGGAGGGACTTGAGGGTGCCTCCACTCTGTTCCTAGAGAACACATTCTATTCCTTCCTGAGCACACACAGTGCACAGAGATCAGATCTCAGGGTAAGGACCCCTGCAAACAAACTCTGAGAATGTGACATAACATAATGAGCCTTTCTTTTGGAACAGTATCAACTGCACATTCAGCAAATAGCAAGGTAGGATCACAAGCACATCAACAGAACACTGCTGCAGAAAGCAGTCAGAACCAAACTGCACCTCAGCCCAATGGGCTAGGAAGGTGACTTGATTTTGAGTGAAAACAGAAATAGTGCACACAATAAAACCTAGTGGCTGCACCTCAGCTATTAATTTCTTTTTTTCTTTTGAAATACAAAACTGCAAAATGAAGGAGAGTAAACACATTCAGAGAAAATAACTGGATTTCTAACTTTTGCCTCTAACTCAACATTACCAAATTTATTGAATTTATATTCCAATGCCCATTTATACAACACAATACAGGTAGCAGTATTTCTTCCCTCGGTGGAGGGAAACAATCTTTAATCCCTTAAACTACCTGCCTCCCACTGTCACTCTCATTGTCAAGAAGGAGGAGAGTTATGCTTTTAAATTAGGGACTGAGAGAGTGTGAGCTCGAGATCAGGATGAAGTTTTACAAGGGAAGTTGCCAGCAGCTGGTGAAAGTTCAGAAATTTCACAGTAGGACCCAAACACATCAGTGTAAAAATAGTGCCAGAATAGCATAAACAAGAAAAGAGCAGCTCTTCCAGAGGACTTGTTACTGTACAGCCTACGTCTCCACTCTGAATCACATTTACATGGTACTTCTGTACAGACACTGCTTTTAGCATCATTTGCTTTGTGCAGATTGAAGGTCAGAAGATACATATGATTAGTAGTAACAGACTTTTAAAAAAAGCATGACTATTGAATTTAAAGGTCTTTGTAATAACCTCTTATCAGTCACAGCAGAAAAAACCACAAATGCTACTCTGCAGTCCGTCTTACAGCGTATTTCATAAAATTACACAATCACAGAATAATTTAGTTTGAAAATATTACTTGTTAGTATTTTAAATAGCTAAACTGAAATATGGGCTATGCTCAGTTTAACCATGCCATTTAAATTACACTGAATTAAATAAGTACATTTTTTCACAGATGCAGATAAGAAATTATTATAATAATAATTAATATTATTATTTTGAAAGAGAAAATTCTATTTTCCTTTGGGAAATCTGACATAAAAGTTACTCTCGAACAACTAAAAAAAGCATAGGTAAAAGCATAGGTAACTTCATTACATATTAATATATTCCCTTAAATCCTAGTTCTCATGAAGAGCCATCAGCTTATAAAACACAGTCTAAACAGGACACAGAAAATACCAGTAGATCATCCTGTTCTTGTGCCACTTGACTGCTTTATGCCCTTGCAAATTTGGACCCCTTTCTTTATGTTTGAATTTTACAGAAAACAAAAAGAGTTCATGTAGTTTGCTTTATGCAGCATTTACATTAAAAAACATAAAGGATTTAAAAAAAAAGAATATGAAAACAAAAGTGAGTTCTCTAAAATGGGTAAGAAAAGTCACAAATGACGACAAACTTGATTTAAAAAAAAAAATTATTTAGGCTTTAAGAAGACTGACATCACAAGTGTGAACAAGATTTCAATTCATATAACCTAGTGGTTTGGACTTATTTTACCACCTATCATTTCCCTGTGTTTAATAAATAAACGCTATTTAAAGTCTGGATTATGTTGCTGGTTTAGTGCTCAGCACTGACATCCGATAAGCTTATTTGAATTCAAGAATCTTTCTGGATTAAGCAAATGTCAAGTCTGCAATATATAGAGCATATAAATCCAGTCTGAAGCTTAAATTTAAGTCAAATGCATAGTTTAATACTGAGATGTCAGGAAAGAGAAAGCACTACTCCTCCTATATCCAGTTAAAGTTGAAAAAATGTCAGTGTCATAATTATTTAGAAATATATTTTCACTATTATCTTCAAAACATAGAATAAATAGAACATTCTCCAGAATTAGAACTGAGCTAGAAGGCTGCTGTATATATTGTTACTATAAATGTGTGAAAGGAAATGTGGCAGATTTTAACAAGCTTTTTCCACATAGATGATAATACCAAAATGCCTTTTAAATTTCATGTTCCATTAAAAAAAAAGAAAAAGAAAAAGCATCATGCTTTTCCTTGAAGCAGGAGCAGTCACACCAGTAGTACTTCAATACTAATCTACAACATTTCAAATCTGATACATGAGTGTACTCTATGGAGTCTTTTCAATTATAAAACTGAGACAAGACATTTTCAAGTATTTTAAAATAAAGCCACCAAGTGTTAAGTTATTTGTTCAGAATTTACCTGACTTAGATACTACTGGAAGAAAAAGTACATATTCAAGAAGATATCAGATTTGAAGTTTTTATAACACAGCCTGCTAGTCAGAAATATCCAATTAGGAGAAAAACCTGACAAGCTGTTTTTGGCATACTTGCTCAAACTAAACATTAGTTGACCATGCAAGTATAATAAAATGCCAAGCATTAATTTCACCTAATCTCAGCTTTCTAAAAACTGGAGTCTAAAACTACATCTTGAGACACAGAAGAAAGGGCAAACACTTCTAATGTTTCATCCCACATGTGAATTATGATGCCTCTCCCTTTCCATAGGCAGTATAGCGGATCCCAAATATTAAGCCTTCTATTTTTTTTGCCAGCTAAAGTTATAAAGGTTGAATCTTCTCTGAGTGTTAATCATTCTGAAACAGTGGAAGTATCCAAATTGACCCAACTGGTCTACTCTTTAGCTACTTTTACCTTGCCTTTTCAGTGACTCCCATTTGTTGATGAACATCAATAAATTCCATGAGTTGCCTTTGTAGCACGTTTTCTTTTCCTTCAATTTGCTTAATAAAATCATGCTGCAAAAGAGTGGATACTGTTGGACGCTTCTCATAATCTTTAGTCAAGCACCTGTGCTGGCAGAAAAAAACATAAGATCATTGAGGGTTCGCAGTTAAGTTTTGAAATGCTCGTCAGGAGTTCACTCATGCCTCCATAATAAATACATCCATCTTAATCAAAACAGCTCTGCACTGAAAACTGATATGACTTCACAGAATTGATGAGTCCAAAAAGTTAAATTATTGCATTTTAAAACTAAATATTCCTTAACTTATAAAATGTCAAGGGTGTTGAAAAGCTATCTCATGTTTTAAATACAGAGCCTCACTTGGAAGTCAAAGTGGACTTACAAACTAGCCTTTTAATGAAGAGTATTGGTTGCAAAAGATTTCTGCAAAAGATATTTTACACATGACATTTACATATGTTCTATATTCAACCAGAGTGGTCTCAGTTGTTACTCACTTGTTAATGAAGTCATTGAATTCGGGTGACCACAGTTCAGGCTGCTGTAGCGTTGGAGGAGGATTCCTGCAAAGGTCAGTGTGGTGATAAGTTAATAAGCAACTCACTTGACAAAAACAATGTGTGAAGGCAGGTTGAGTAATGAGTTTTAGAAGGCCACCAAAAAAAGATATTGATTTCCACTGGTAAAAGGAGAATGGGTAGATGATGCAATGGCTCATTAGTTCTGCTACTTTACATAACTAATAAGGAGAAATAGCATTGAAATCAAGTAAGTAGTGTAGCTAAGAATCACTGTGATTTTTTCAATCAAATCAATAAAAGGAAATTAAACTAACAACTCATTAATCACTATTCACTTGTAATGGCAAATTCCTTTTTTCAAGCCTGAAACAATATACTTTCTTAGGTGAAATTTTAAAAAGAAATTCTATTTTAAGTTTTCTAAGAAGGAGTGAATTAATCAACTTGCTGAACAAAGTGTCCAAAGGATTTGGTTCCTTATTAATTATTCCTCTTTCATCAGAAGATAATCAGAAGTGAAGGTCTAAGTACAGATCTATTGTAAATGGATATACTGCTTTCTTTTCTATTGTGAAAGCTGTTTACTCTAGGTGTTCATTTAGTTTAAATGGTCTTGACAGTCTTCTTCCATTCAGAGCTGCCATTTTCACTGAGTTTGGTCGTGAAGACAAAAGGAATGACCAGCCAGTAGATGAGGTGACTTGCTGTCTCTTTTCAATCAACCATAACTGCTTTTCTTTAAGTGCTACTTAACATTTACTCTATCACTCTCAGGTTTTGCTTAATGGAATGAAAGGGCATTTATCTTGTATTTGCTCCAGGGCAGAAAGGTGCCCAGTACTTGTAAGAGCATAAGCCAGAAGCTTTTTGGAGTCCTAGCTGTAGTTACTGACCACAATAGTTTGCAACTGCTTTTTCCATAGCATGCAAAGGTAGGAAGAGCATTCATACTCTCTTCTTCAGTGCCAAGTTAGCCAAGATTCCTTAAACCTAAAGGTAATTTAAACTAATTTGGGTGTCTTGGCTGAAAAGGACACTAAGCACGTACATATGCAATGTGGGCTCAGCTGTTATGGTGCTGCTCCAATTCTTAGGATGAAATCCATAAAGTACTACCGTATGATTATTACCTACAGACTTGGAGACTGATGTTCTTTGAAATGCCACAAGTGGCACTTTGGGTACTTATATTTCCAGCTTCAAAACAAAAAACACAAAAGAAGTTGCTATTTGCAGTGCCCAAGGACAGCATCACTGGAACTGCCAGGAGCAGCACAAGCTAATGAAAATATTAAGCCTAAATGTATGTGAGTGGAGGAACAACCTTGGCTTCAAAGGATAGAAGATAACTGCTGAAGACAAATATGGGACCTGTTCACCACAGTGGCATATTCAGACTCTGTATTTCTATCATACATCATGCTTTGTAAAAGAATATACAAGTAAGTCCTGCATCCATGCGGCAGCAGCTCACTCAGGAGAAGGCCCTACTTTTTCTCAAATGTAACTATAGTCAGTGCAAAACTTCTCAATGTGCATACATTGGTTAAAGCAGAGCCTGCAGGAAATACAGCTGGGCAAAGGAATTTTAACCTACCTCTTAGTATAAATAATATAAAGAAAGTCCACAAACTTACATGGTCAAAGTTTGAAGAAAGTAACAGGTAAGGAAAAAGTTCAGTCTAAACCTTCAATAAACAAACACATCAAGATATTACCGTGGTATTTTGAAGAGTGCCCTCATGGGGTGCAAATCAGCAAGGGGTGGATCTCCATCTCCCAACTCTATTGCAGTAATACCCAGTGACCATGCATCACATCTAGCATCGTAGGAGCTATCTAGCTGCTGCTCACAGGCAATCACCTGGTGGAGGAAAAGACTGGGATGGTGAAATGTCCACATTTGAGAACACACCCACAGCTAGAGGAATTTCTTACAGAATATTCAGTGAAATAAACATATGTAGTCAATGTTTAAACTAGAGAAAGCAGGTGTCCATGAACACCACATTCTCTGGCCAGATGTTCTCTTATTAGAAGAAAGAGTACAAATCCACAGCTTTTTCAGCTGAATAAATTGCATCCCACAATAGAGGAAGTAGAAGGAAATTCAGCAACCCTACAACTCTTTATATGGATTATTCCTGCTAAGTAATTATTGTAAATATACTGCTCTCTCTATGAAGTGAAACAATCAGGAAAGCAGAAGCTAAATTCACTATCCTTATTCAACCAAATCAGCCAATTTCCAGATCAAGTGGATCTGGACAGAGTTCACTAGATCACAGCAAAGTATTTACCTTCATATACATTTCAGCTCATCCATAATGCTGGATGAATCTAGAATTTTTCATGCCATTAGCTGCAGATCTAAACCAACATGTATAGCATTAGTTACATGTCTAGACCTATATGTATGAACAGAGTGTGTTGATAGAAACAAATATGTATAAACAGAGAAGTTTTCTGTGCTATAAACAGATGTATTTGTCTGTGTTTGTGTGCACACAAAATACTCTAAGTAGATAAGCTTATTTATAAGAAAACATTTTTCCTGTCTCAGCTTAAAATGTATCTTTATATGCTTCAATTTCAGTCTGGAAAAACCTCCACAGAATCATAGTGCCTCTTCTTCATTCATAATAACCTTTTCATTTCTTGTTGCAGCAATTATGGATACATACTATTGAAAACTTCCCAGGTGTAGAACTCAAAAAATAGAAGCTATAATGTCTCACAGTACCAATCTAGGTTACTTCCATCTAGGGAGATATCTATAGTTTCAAAGCTTGAAAGGCTGGAAAGTATCGACAGTAGCAGTCTATATTCTTCAACATTTTAGTAAGTATTTCAGTGTCTTGCTCCTTATCTCTAACCATGTAATTTCAAAAAGAAACCTCATTTTAACTTAATTCTTGCAAACATGCAAGACAGAAAGATTTAAAACACTTTTTTAAAGGACACTGCCATTTCATTTGGTGAAAGGACCAAGAAGAAAGACAAGGAGCAGAAATGCAGAATACAGCAGCTCAAGTACCAGTGACAAAATGTTTTGAAACCTGACCTCTGGAGCCATCCAGAACGGGGTGCCCACGGAGGTGTTCCGACGGAGACGAGTGCTGGTCAGCTGAGCAGACACACCTGGAAGAACGAGGGGAGGCTAACATCAGAGCAGGGGCTGTTTCCATCCAAGACAGCCCTTCTGAAGGGTGACACCCTCGGCTTGTCATGCTACAACATCCTGTGCAGGTGAATCTCAAACACATCTTTCCAGTTCTCTGGAAAGAGAGGCCCAGTCCTGAAAGGTTCTCCGCATCCTTGTTTCCAGTGGCTTCAGCAGGACCGGGACTTAGTCCCAAATGAGCATTTGATTAGTAATCTGACTCTATATTATAATTTTGAGTGGTTAATTACAGGTTTTCTATATCCTGTTCCAAGAGAGCAGTAAAACACCTTAGGGAGGGTAGAAAAGTACCATACCTTCCACGGCTTCTAACTCTCAGTAATGACACTAACCCTCTGTTTCATTTTATATATATATACATATATATATGCACGCACATATGTATATATATATATATTTCATGCTAACACATTAAAAGACACCTATTCTCATCTCTTAACTGCTCTGCCATAAAAAACAAACAGAACAGTGAAACCTCAAAAATTCTTACAAAAGCAGAAGTCTCTCCATGCTCAAAGCACATTCTCAAAGCAACAATCCTGTAAATCAGCTTTGCAATATGAGCTGTAGTTTACAGAATTAACTATTTCAGGCCAAGGGTTGGAAAGTAAACTCTGAAGTTCAAAGATTCCTTGCAGTTTTGAGTTAAAAGACACTAAATATTAGAAATTCAAGTGGGCTACAGCACAATTCTGAGCAGCCTGCCACCAATTTGCTTCCTTAAAAGACAAGGGTGTGCTGGTTGGAAAAAGCTCTAGTGCAGCAAAGGCGACAGTACAAGACATGGAAAAAAACAGCCCCTCAGCCAGCATGCCCTAAACTGTTATGGATTTATGAGTCACAAATAACAGTGAAGTCCACACATGGAGAAAAACAGCCCTTCAGCCAGCAAGTCCTAAACTATTATGGATTTGAGTCATAACCAGCACTGAGGTCCACCAGGGGCATATTCTGAAAAGCTGATGCCATGGATGGCCAGAAAAGTCCTGTGCTCTACATCTACATGCTGCAGCATCAGTCTGACTGACACTGGAGTTCACTTATTCTGCCTTCATACATACACCTGCTTCTTCTTCAAAATGTAAAAAGACTCTGTTTCACTCTGTGAGTTCCATTTCATTGTTTTGAAACACACAAAGCTCCAGTGAGCACCACTGTCCAGTTTCAACTCTGTATTGTCTAGTTTGAAAATGCTTGACCTTCTCTTCTTGAAAAGCCTGCAGACAGTTCATAACAAGAGCAATTCACATTAACTATCCAATGGGAATATTAATGAAACCTCTATCTGAGTAGGGTTGGATTGTTGTGGGTTGTTTTATTTTCAATGTAGGTAAGAAATCGGAGAAAGCTTCATCTGTTTTTTCACTCTAAAGCTACATGTTCAGCTCTGATTCACTAAATATCTGCATTTGGGTCTCATAGAAATGTATGCAACGTCTGAAAATAAAGGCTGCAAGGAATACCCTTCCTGGTCCTTTGAGATAAACACAACCACTGTGGCTGCCTCCCTCTAGTCTAAACCAGCCTTGAGAATGCTCAGTCTTTTCCTCTCTTTATGTCTGCAGAAAGTCCAAAACACCCTGTTATGCATCATGGAAAGCAGGACAATGTGAGTCTTAGCACAAAGTCCATCAATCCTACTTTGACTCAGCTAAGCAGAGGCTTTGTTTTTGCCATCTCAAGGAGTTGTCTGAGGTCCAGCTTCCGGCTCACAGAGTCTGTGGCTGTTCTGAGATCTCAAAAAAACGTCACACATCACCTCAGCTCTGAAAGCACTGCAGGGATGCCAACAGACATCATTATTTGAGATCCTCGATTTCAGAGGGAGCTGAGGCTACTCTCCCTTCCCCTGTGCTGTGGGAGTCCCCTGTGCAAAGCTCTTTTTTCGCAATCTTTGACAAGGAAATGAGATTCAGCTCTCCAGGCAAAGAAAGGCACTGACTATACTTCTATGATTCAGATTTTATAAATAATCATAACTTTCTGTAGAGATGAGGAACAAAACATAAAAGGTACATTAATATGTTCAATCTTCTATGTCTATGCACTGTTGGGTTTTTTCTCCCTTCAAATTGTAATTATTAAATGAACTGAAGATTTTTTCCTCCTCATTTTTCTTTTATTTCAGTAAAAAACTGATTTAATTTGAATTGTTCACCACTTTCTTTATACTCTTGGGGGGTTTGTGTGCTTTTTGTTTGTTGGGTTTTTTAAAATCCTTTTGCTCTCAGCATTAAAGTGGCATTTTAGATTATACAGTGCAGGTCTTATGACAAATGATATTTCCTTGGGCTTTTTCTGTGTATAGAGGAAAGATGATGTAATTCCACACTTATTAACATTTCTTCCAGCATTTCAGGAACCAGTCAAGCATATAGCTGGCCACTTTTTTTTAACCTACATATTTTCAAATAAAACCATCTTACTCCTCCCCTCTGCATTTACTACAGCTTTGTTGCAAAATGAGCCGAATATTATCCTAAGAAAATCTAAAATATGTCATAAAATGGTGTTTTATTACATATGAATTATTTTTTCTTATGAAAGTTAAGAGTTTTATGAATACGTGCATTAATAGTACCAAAGCATGCCAAAAAGAAAACATTGTGCATATAGCTGCATTTCTCTTATTTTTTCAGGCACTATTTTACTAATAAAAACTGAAAATCAGGACACTTACACAATGAGCATTAATCAAGGTTTTCATTGAAAAAACAGGCATATTGAAATAACCTTGCAGGTAAAGCCATCTACTCCTGACCTCAGCACTCAATTAAAGAAAAACAGAGCAGAAATTATTAGTTCCCTATTATTAAGAAAGACTTGTCCCATAATGCCCAGTCTGAGCAGACAACATTCTGATCTAAACCGGGAGGCTGCACAACATCCCTTCATGATGATGTCCTCTGGCAGAAGTTTGCCCATTTTAGTGGCTGGTGCTAGTGAGGGAATGGTGAGCCCTGGTAAATTGTACTAATCTCACATTTGACACGCAGCAGGGAGACTGGATTCATACATAACAACCTTGACCTTAAGTGTAAGCCCCAAGGGCTTGCACTCCTTTAGCTATTTCTCCCTTCTTTATTTGTGCCTACAGTGTACACTTCACTACCAAAGCATCCTCATTGTGACCTTCTGTAGATTAAGAACACAAAACTCCTTCATTCCTCAAAGCAGTGTCTGGACCAAAAGCACACTGTTAACCCTGCAGATCTAACAGGCCAAAATGCTTTGAATTATTTCCCAAACTTTTTTAATCTCCTAGGGAAACAGACATGGAACAGCAGTAGTGTTTCACACTACATTCCCCTTAAGCTCTCTGGCAGGTAGGTTTTGCCATTCTTGTTTCATGTTGTACAATGCAAAAAGTGGCCTCTCCTTCTTCATCCCTTTGCCCAAAGGTGTGAAATGAATTTTATAAATTTTTAATAAATTTTATAAGTTTTTTATAAATCACACAAATCCACCTTCTTTAGTAGATCTGGAGGCAACAGGTCCTAATGGTCCCAGCTTTTCCTTTAGCACCTTAAGCTTCACTTTGAGAAGAAGCCACTATTCCTGTCAGGATCCAGACAGGGAAGTAGCTACTTCCCTCACAACAGTGAGGATTGGTGGAGTAATAACTCTATTCCTCTTTAATTGCTGATACCCTTGACACTGATTTCTTTGTTTGCTTATTTCAGGTTGTATTGGTGTAATGATATATATCCTGACAGAATATTTCAGACAGGTCAGCTGAAATGCATACAAAATGCTAAGAAAAACCTCAGTCATGCAATTCCTTCATATTACAGAATGACAAAAGACAAGAGGGAAAGAATAATATTAAGCCAAGTCAGTTCTGGTAGTCCAAATGGCAAACATCACAGCACATGAGGTATGTAACTACACATAACCACATACACTGGCATCCCAGTAAGACTGTAAAGGGCAAAGAGCTTCTCCCAGTTTTAATAAGTGATCATGAATAGAAAGCATAAAGACATTTAATTGAAAATGTTACTAACACACCATAAGAACATAAATGGTTGGTTTGATGACAAGAGATGTTTCAGAACCTTTTTGAAACAAAGTCAATATTCAAAATTCCTTATGGGTTATAAACTGACCCCAAAAGTGAACTTTGAAATGAAAAGAGCACAGAGGCTATACAGTTTTCTTACATGAGCTGTTGTGAGAAAAGCATACTTGAGAACTTCTGCTCAAATTAAATCTAGAACTAAAAATCAGGTTCTGACCTGTAAGATGGAAATAAAGAAACAGGAAACAAAGTTGAAATGATGAGTCAAATATATTAGACTTTTCAGCAGCATTTTATGTTGAAAGGTGTTATGTTATGAGAAAGCATGACTTGCTTTTCATAAATCCATGCTACCTCCTCCCAATCACCTGTCTATGATATGTTTAGAAATTATTTCCAGGATTCTTGGCTCCATCACATTCTGTGATGGAGATCATATGTTCCAGACTAGTTCTCTGAAACCTCCTTCTTGCCTTTCTTGAAGATTGGAATGAAAATAATTTTATTCATTGCTCCAGGAAACTCCTCAAATCTCCTCTAATCTCCAAGAGGTTTCAAAGATTATTGGCAGTGATCTTGCAAAGACACCAGCCAGTTCTGGTGCACCCCTGGGTGCCTCCCATCAGGCCCACAGACTTGTGTCCATCCAACTCTTCTAAATGCTCTCTAACCTGATCCCCCTTCACTGAAGGTACATTTGCTTTTCTCCAGACTTCCCCACTGGTCTCAGGGATCTGGGATTACAAGTTAAAACAAAGTGGCAAAGGGATTCAGTGCCTCCACCTTCTCCATGTCCTTTGTCCATATTCTCCATCTTTCTGTATTATTTTGATGTATATAGTGTTTTACTGTTGAAAACTACTGTTTTCCAAACCTGCAGGAAAACACACACTGTAGATGCAAACTTTTAACTGAAACCGACATATCCAGAAGATATACAAAAGGCCCAGAAAGATCAAAAGCTCAGTATCCATGAAGATCATATATATAAAATGCCTGGGAGATGAAAAATCCATGGAGTTTACAATAAAACCAAGAGACATGGAGTAAAAAGGGATAAAAAGTCAATCTGTACTATCAAATACAGGGTGTATTAAATATAAATATAAATGGATAAAGAAATGAAAGAAATGAAGATTTAAAGAAATGAAAGTCCAGTGGCTTTCATGGTAAACTCATCATGAGGCTTCAAGACAAAGAAAAAATATTTTTAAGCATACAAGGAAAGAAAATAAAAATCCTAAATCTGAAAAAATTACAAACACTGCCCTAAAAAGAAGCAGAATATTCACTATATTTGTGAGATATATAATCTTTTTTTTAAACAGAAGGGTTTAATGCAACTTCTTTCTTTAATAAATCCAAGATCTTTCATTTTACAGACTGGGCCTCCAGTAGAGCAGGTGACCACAGATTCCCCTCCACATGCTCCTGCCAGTTCAGTGCGTCACACCACCAAGGATTCTAATCAAATCTCATGCTTCAGGGCTTCAGCTGGTTTCCTGAAAGGGATGCACAGGAACATTTGCTGTCCTGTTGCACAATTGGTCAGATGCACTTGGATAGGAGAACTACTCTGCTCTGGAGCCTCAGGGACTTGTACAGCTACACACAGTCTGGTGCAGTATGATGGTGGGGAAATTCCCCCTTCTCAGATGAAATTCCTCCTTCTCCTCCCTTATACCTTAGATTTTAAACTGACTGCTGCTTTCATTCCCAAAAAAGAAGATGGGGTTTCCCCCTGTATGACTGGCAAAAATCTGGGGATTTTTCTCATTGTTCTATGATATGGCTTTCCCGTTATGATAATCTGTTATGATAATGCTGGCAACACCTCAACACCTATGCTGATGGAACAGAATATTTAAAATACCTTCGGACTGGATTACTCCAGTGTAAATAAGTCACTGAGTTCAATTTTCAGGTAAAAAATGGATGGGGTTTAGTATACATAGAGGAGACCATCTGGAGATGACTGTTTTGTGACCCATGACAAAAACAAGTGGAAGTCTTTGTTAGCCAGAAAGGGCTATTTTCTCACTTCATGTGTCTCTGGCATCTGACACCTTCCTCCAGCATCAAGCTTCTTTAATGCTTAAGCCACCAGTAACATCCTTACATGAATTAATAGAAGAAAATACTTGAAAGACCAAGTGAACAGCTTATCCTGGATACAGCATTTTGCCACATGATTTCTATTTTTTGTTACTGGACAGCACAAAGGTTTTCATTCAAACATGCCCCCCCCAAATTTTCAAGACTAAGCCTTCAACAAAGAATTAAACATTCAACAATGAAAAAGCTCCACAGCTCAAGTCAATGCAATCCATCTTATCCCTGCTAACTGGGTTGAAAAATTTGGAATTATTACTTTGATTGGGTTCAAAGAAGTTTGACAAGCTGCTGATGAAGAAAGCTTTCTTCAAAGTCTTTTACTTATATTGGCTTCTGCCACATCTCCTGGTGGATACCTTTTAGCAGCAACATGTGAATGTCATGCTATATGGTATGCAGAAATGACAACACAATAACAGCCTGGTTTTGATCTGAATCAGTGAAGCAGGCAGCATTATTATGGATGACTAAGACAAATAGAAGTCTTGCTATGATTCATTGCTTAAAGTAAGCTAAGGGCAGAAAGAAAATTATTTTATTTTTGAATACTTTCAAATTAAATTATTTTAATGAACTGTTTCATTTTTGCAAAATGATTCAGACAGCATTTATAGCTAATGCAGGGCAAGCACAAAAGGACATACTAGGATATTCTGACTACTCCAAAATAAGTAATCTGCAAAACTTTGGACGCTACTCAAGGTCATGTGGAGCTCCTCGTTAATGTCAGCAGGACATGCAAAGCTGCTACTACTGATATATATTAAAAGGGACAGAGGTTGAAATGCCCCAACATTCAAACTTGGATCACTCACAATTGACTTCTCAACCTATTCTCTGAGCACAAGGTGGCTCTGGACTCCCTGTGTTGCAGCCCGACCTGTGCCACGTGCAATCTGAGCACAGCCCCTGGGAGCCCTCTTGGCCTCTGCAATGCCACATGGCCCAGACACTTGCCAGGCTGAGCTGTGATCAGCCAACAAAGTGCATCTTGCAAGGCTATTCGTGGTCATCTAGGTCACGTTAGGAATGGCCAAAGCACTGTGTTACAGCCAGACAACACGAGAGCCGGTGAATTGCCACGGTGAAAGGATGACACCCAGTGCCATGGTTCCCTGCCCAACCTCTGACCAGAGATTTCACATGCTTTTTTCCCCACAAGACCAGCAGAAAGCTCCCTCATGCATCAGAAAACCAGGAAAGGTGAACAGTTAAAGAGATGGGATTACCAAGATGCAGTTGAGTTATTCCATGGAGACTGTCCCCTTTGTTTTAGACTTGCCGTACAGTGTAACCGATTTTACTTCTCTTGCTTTGTCATTATAGCACCTGCTGGCTCAGATACGCTTCAAAAACTCGACCTGTTTACCACATTCACAGAATTTTAAACATTTTGGCCTATATTTCTGTATCAGAACAGGCATAAATATCATGGAACAATACTTAACAGAAACACCTGTGCATTCTAACTCAAGTTGATCAATTGTTATTGATCACTAGTGGTGGCAAAGCACTACTAACAATCCAAAATTTGTAAGGAAGAGTGGTACATCACTACTGAGACACAAAACAGAGTTACTCTTTATAGAAAAAAAAAGCCAAATAAATTTATTTTAATGACTCAATTGAATTATGAAATTAATATTTGCGTTTAGTATTGCCCAAATGAAATTATGTATACATTTTCAAGTAAACATAGAATGAAGCTACCAAAACAGTGTCTTGCCATTGACTAGTTTCACAAAATTGCAATTTTGAATAATAATAATAAAGCCATCTCGGCATTAAGACTTCTTCTTAACTTTGAAAGACTTCAAATAGCTTTAAAGGAAGAATGATTATTCTCTCCATAGCAAAATAATAACCCAAATACATTCCAAACACAAAAGCTGACCTCTGTCTACCAGCTTCCAAGCTACATAGAAGCAATAGTTCAAGTATTAAACAAAGCTATATCAGTATTTCTAAATAGAGCAATGCATATTCCCTTCCTCAATCCATTCTTTCCCCAATGAGCTGTACTCAGGTTAAATCTGTAGTTGATGCTAGCTACTGTCCATGATAAAAACTGTGCTGGCGATATGCAAAGTGGGATATCTGAAACTGCATTTGGAATGCCAAGACAAAATTCACACACAACTTTTACATCCAACACTGACACAAAAGCACAAAAAATGCAAACTAAGAGTGTTTAAAGTACAAAAATAACCCTACCTTTACTATATATTCCATTAATATTACAATATATGTTTTAATTATGCAACCTATTTATCCACAGTGCTAAGGGAACACTTGAAGGCATTATTCTATTAACTTCAGCAACACAGCTTGTATTTTTCCACCATCTGCCAGCAGCAGTGAGATTGCATTACCTTTTTTCCATGCTTTCCACTGGAACCTGCTTTACATATTAAAAACCAGATCTTTCCTCTGTATTGCTTATCCAGCGCCTCTACTGATGGAGAGTTTTAGGTACTATCAACAAAACACCTAAGAAGAAACTGAAAATGGACAGTGCCAACCCTTTTCAATATCCCCTTCTCCACAGTTACATTACTGGGAAACTATGAGAAATTATGGGATCTCTTGTAGCTGGAAGTAGTCTTGAACTCTAGAGATTTAATGAGTCTGCTCACATTTTATTTTTCTTATGGATACTTAAATATTTCTAATATCCATCTAGATGTCTGACTTTTCTTCCCAATGACCTTTCCTAGTAATAATAGCAAAAGTCTAATTACATGTGGTATGAAAGTATGTTTGATGCACAGACAGGCATGGCCTTCAGAAAGAAACAGCGCTGCTGGTAAAATATGCATTTCTTAAGTGGGGAGTATAATTTATATTTTTTCTGGACATTTCCAAGGCAACAGCTGCTCATCCTGAGATATTTCTAGTCTGGAACAGCAGATTTCAGTAGTACTGAAGAAGTATGAGCTACCTGCTCATATGCTCTTGGTAAAGACTATCAGCCTAAAGGTCAACCCTCAAAAATATAGCTAAGAGAAATTTTCCATCACCATTACAGTCTTCTCATTTTACCTAAAAGAATCACTTTGCCATGTGACTGTAGGTGTTTCAAAGCTTTCAGTGGAAAAATGGTTCTTTCCTCCATGGCTTCTGGGACATCAGCAACTTGTCTAGCTTGCTGATAGGGAGTTCTGACCTCTAGAATCCTCTTTGATAAAAAAAAAATACAAGCATGAAGAGCTTTGGAGCTCCCAGAAGCACTGAAATGGCAGGGGATTTCAGAAATAATTTCAAATCTTTCAAAATAAAATGTCACTCAGACTTTTTCAGACCAAAGTTAAAGTAGTAACAACAACAATAATAATACAGTTAGATTTATTTTCTCCCATTTTGGAACAGCACATTATAGAACTGTGACTTAGATTGACATTTAAACATGAAAGACCCTGTGCAGCATCCTAATATCAAGAAAAGAAACTGAATTGAGAGGGACTATTCAAAGAAGCAAGTATTTGTCAGCAGAAGCAGATGTTACACCGTCAGTATCCCATGAAATTGGTTGCACATTATAAGATGCAGATGAATATATGAATTTCTACTACAGATGAGGTGTGCTGTGTTCAAGTGACTTAAGGCCAGTTTTTTAACTGATGAAAAAAGATGGGACACTGACAGAAATTTAGGCAGAAAAGGTTGCAGATAAATTTGTCACATGATTTTCTAAAGGTATCTGGCATTAAATTAATTTCTTTAAATTTCATTACATTACTTTCCTGCACCTTTAGAGGCTAAAATTTCATTTGAAATCTGTCTTTTTAACATCAATCCTCTGCATGGAACCAGAGTTCTGAAACAGACGTAAAAGACTTTCTCCACAGAACAGTAATAAGAAACTGTGAATATAATTAGGAATATTTATCAAAAATGAATTTAATTCACATCTTACTTGCCTCCAGTTATTTTTATACAACAGATTACACAGTAGTCTCTCTTTAAAGTGCTACAGGAAATTTAATGTAAATTCATATTTTTCTATCAAATCTCTACCTTATACTGAAAACACAGCAGCTACACTTGAATATAATGCAAATCTGTGATGTGGTAGAGGACATTTCTTGCTTGGAGCCTAATTGCTGCAATTCTCAGGCAGAACATCCTACTCCAAAGCTTTTCTATCAGAACATTTTAGAAGCTAATTCCCACAAATGTTCAGGTAGTGAAACTGCCTTCAGTCAGCCTTCTTCTCTTACAAAGAAAATATGGACTATTAAGGTATTTAGAAGTTTAATGACTTTATAGACTGAATCAGTGATCAGTGGACATTCTCTATTTGGCTGCTACTCATTATCTGTAGAAAATAAAATTATTTTGTTTATCTCTACTGATCTAAATTATCATACTGGATGGATGCAAGGCCAGAGGATGCATCCCTGGTAACAGTATTTCAGATTTTTTGTGGCTGGACAGTTTAAACTAAAACTTTATCCGACAGCTCCTTGATAAGCAATTGAGCTCCAGAAGCTTTGTTGTGGGATGCTACAGAATCAAAAAATGGCCTGAGTTGCAAGGGACTTTAAAGATCATCTAGTTCAAACTCATCTGCCATGGGCAGGGACATTGTTCACTATTCCAGATTTCTTAGTGGCCCATCCAACCTGGTGCTGAACGATTCTAGGGATACGGCACCCACAACTTCTCTGGGCAAACTGCTCTAGTGCCTCACCACCCACACTGCAAAGATATTTTTTTCTGATATCTAATCTAAACTTACTCTTTTTCAGTTTGAAGCCATTCCCCCTTGTTCTGTCCCTACATGCTCTTGTACATAGTTTCTCTTCAACTTTCTTCTAGGCTTCCTTTAAGTATTTGACTTAATAATTAAGCTATATTGGGATTGGGTGTTTCTTAGATACAGGAATACTACTAGGGTGATTAAGCAATATAACAGCAGAATTTTAAGGAAAAGCAAAATTTTCACTCTTCAAAGAAATCTGAATGACGTATGGCTGTGGGGCTGTGGTATTCTTTCTAGGTCTATCTCTTTAACTGTCAGTACCTCTAGAATGGCAAACAGTTCAGACAGTTATCCTTGATTTTGGAAGAGCTTTTCCCCACATTTTCTGTGTCACCTCAAGCAACTCAGTCTCTCAAAGTTTCAGATCCCCAGCTGTAGACTGGGAATTAAAGTAATTTACTTCTCTATAAGGGTGTTGTGGAGTTTACCCATTTCAGACTGCAGTGTTCAGAAACTATGGTCCTAGCACACATAAATACCTATGATACAAAGACCACAAAGCAATGTGTATAAACTGTGTCACAAAATGAAGCTTCTGAAAAGTTTGTACCACTGTGCAAGGAGGGACGCACCAAGGCAGAACACTATATGAGTGTTCAAAAGCAATGAAGGAAAAAATAAAGCCATTTTCAAATGTGATTTAATTCACTAGAAGTTGACTGTTTTTTCACTTATGACTCTTATAATCTTCTTAAACGTACTTTAAAAAAAGGACAAAAAAAAGCACAAGTTAAATGATTGCACAACACACGCAGACTGAGAATAGGTCTTTTTCTAGTTTCATGTTCCATAAGGCACTTCATAAGCCCTTCTTTCAGACACAGCTTTTATGTTTAGAAGAAAACTACCATAAATAGTATCAGGGAGGACAGCAAAGGCTTCTTCAGGAACATCTCATCAGCATCGAGCAATCAGGAGGATGGAGCAGATGAAGTTATCTTGGCAAAGGCTCACTTCCTTGGTCATGTGTGTTCAGTGGTTGAAGGAGTCACTGGTTCCCTACCTCTGCTCCTCTCTCCACACAGAAAAGCTGTGTGCATGCGAGAAAGGGGGATGTGATTATTTGGGTTGGAATGTATTTCTTTGTATTTCTTTGGCCCCATGTGATAACTGGTTCGGCCAAAACCAAAAATTTTGCTTCCTCTGAGTATTTACTGGGTGAAAAGGACACTGCACCTCCACATCTTACTCTGTAGCCTGTCAATTTTAGAGGCTTGTATAATAAAAGATGGCTGAGTTAAAGTCCCTGATCCCATAAATGTTTATGTACAACAGTCTGTAGCAATGCCAACATGAGAGATTTTCATCCACTCACATTCCTGGCTAAAAAATGATCTTAGAATCTGATTAATGTGGGATTAAATTCCCTTAAGTAGAAGACACAAATCCCACAAATCCCAGCTGAATACCTTAAGCAGCAGCCTGAATGGTGAACGGTATATCTTCCACAACAATTTTATGAAGACTGAAACTATTCCATCTGAAACTACTCATTATTGGCTTCAGATTGCTTTTCTTCCTGAAGAGGTGAGGGGAAACCAGGGAAAACACCAATCTACTCCTAAATTAAAAGTGCCATTTATATATTCCTTTGAGAGGATGGACTGCAACTATTACAGGCCCCTAATGAGCCCACATAAATGTTTGTGTATGTACACTTGTTTCTTGCCCATGTTCTAACCAGTATTTTGGCATCACAATTTTCCCACAAGAATTCAAGATTATTTTTCAATTACAGTATCAGTAGATTGCAGTAACTGGAGAATAAAGAATTCAGGTCCTCATCCATACAGCTTGTAAGTTTTGATAACTGCATAAGTGATTTAATTTTCAGAAACATTGATCCTCTAATTGCCTTCAGCACCTTAAAATTTTTTTTCCACAACAAATTAAAAGCCTGTGGGCAAAAATAATGCTTTTTGCCTCACAATAAACTTCCAGACTAATAGAAAATACTAGTAAGTATATTGCAGATGATTTAGGAAATAGGAAGATTTTTCAACGGAAGATTTTATCTGAGGAATAGAAAAGAAATACATGACATTTCAGAAGAATTACTAACCCTAAAAGTTGTGGGGAATTTGTGTGTGAAGTGATGAGAGTTACATAAATACAATCAATTGGCCGAAAGATACTATGTTAAAGAGAGTTAAAACTCCATCATTAGTTTAAACAATTGTTAGGTATCAATTGAATCAGTATCATTACTAAAATAGGAGGGCAAAGATAAAACAAAGATTTTCCATCTGCTAAATTAAATATATTTACATTTGTCTGCTGTGCTGTGAAATAGTGACCAATAAATTTACTTTTAACATAAGAAGGCAGTGTTCTACCTGAAGGTAACAGTTAATAACAACAAGCACTGCAAATTTTTATATCCCTCATACGAAACAAGAGTCAATAACCTTTAAGGCAAATGACTGTGGCATGGCTGATAAATAACAGGTTGCTGCCACTCACCCATGTCTCTCCTCTTCCCTTTTGGTGGTGACACCAAAGATGGGAGGACTCAAGGACCCTTTTAGGCCTAACAGGCTTCAACTGACCCTTTTAATGCCAATTCTTAGGTTTAGATTTGCCAAAATCTGTCTTCCTGGACTTTAGAAAGTGGAGATTACCAATATAATATTTCCCTTTCTACTGCCTTCAATCATCTCTTGTTTTGTTTTAAATAAAATACAGGAAGTATGTGCATCTGAGATGTAGCTCTCCCATTCTTCACAATACCTAGTAAGTTTTTATCTAGCAAGTTTTAAATACTCTCATATAAAACATGAAGCTTTTTCCTATCAGTTCCTAACTTCACTGAACCAGAGCATGGTTCCTGGAAGAACTAATCACCAACATTATTTTCAATCCCATTTACTCGCTTTGCCATTTCACTTACTCTGTGCCTCAAAGCATCTGGCACTTACCACCACATTATAATTTCTGGTTTTTAGCCATGCTATTGAAACAGCATTACCAAAAATTTCTACAATGTCTATGAAGTTAAAAAAAGTAATTTTGGTTATCCAAGTGATTTTTAATGAAGAACCCAAAAACTTCACAGAAAATTAACACAATATTTTCTGGTTTATTTACTCTTTTCTATTATCCATAATTCAGGTGTAAAACATTGTGTCTATATATAAGTAAACATAACATACCAAAATCCACAAGCTTGACTCCTCCTTCAGTGGTCAAAAGGATGTTATTTCCCTTAATATCACGGTGGATAGTTTTGTTTTCATGCAAGTGCTGAAGTCCCTGGAAGGTGAGATGTATACAGGAACTTTTAATAACAGCTCTTTCCTCTGTATTACATTTGCAGAAACAACAAGGTAGTAGAAAACTATGAAAAATACTCAAAACTTTTTTTTTTTTAAATCCAAAACCACAGGGATGTCATTCTTACTGCAAAACCACTTGCCACATGACAAGGAAAAAATATTCTTTAATTGCCCCACTTCATGACAAATAGAAATTTTAAGATGAAAGTAGAAAAATATCACTACAAACCTACATATAATACCTTTAGAGCATAAACTTAAGTTATAAGAAAATGATAAATAAAGACATTTGATCCTAATGAGCAAAACCAAATTCTTGTAGCAGGGTTTGAATTTGCTATATATGAGGATTATTTTACTATAAAAATAGTTTGCATCCAGACATGGGAAGCTGAACAGTATTTTGACGATACTTTTGCTATTTCTTAAAAGAAAACCAATTTTGACACTGAACTGTATTTACTAAGAAAATTGATCAATAGTCAAAAATCAATTTTCATTCTCTTAATAGTGAAACAGATTAACTGCTATTTACTGGCTTAAAAGAACCATTCTAATTACACATAGTCTTGATTTCATTAAACACTGCTATAATACAAGATAGTGAGCTGTGTTAGTGGGGATATGATCTTCATTCATTTAAAGAAAAAAGTATGAGCTGAATACTGACTGTCCTTTCACTGAAAGCTTATCTTACCATCAGAGCTTCACGTAAAATGTAAGCAATTATTAGCTCATTCATCCTTTCACCTCTCTTCAGAAATCCTTTCACAAGATCAGTCACAGATCCACCATTGCACAGCTATAAAACATAAGGGGAATATGAAAAGGAAATAAGTAGTGTTGGAGTAGCCACCTGGTTTTCATTTTCAGTATTTTTTTGTACCTGTAGCCAAACGAGATTCTACTAAAATGACAAATCATAAATTTGTCCTTAATTCTACCATTTATACAAACAACATACAAAGCAATATTTGCCAATTATTTTTCACAACTTTCTGTATTTAATTCTTCTTGTCCAAACACAAGTATAGTAGTGTATTTCTTTGTTTTGCTATATCCATGATTGCTTTTCATTCAAAGAGAAGTAGATTGCAGTGCAATAAATTAGCTGTGAAGGCATGTTTTGTTGGGCATACTAATTGCTTCTTATATTCATCATGTGGAACTCACCACGAATGCAGATTATTACAACATCAATTCTCAGGTACAAAACCTACGTACAGTAAAAAATGGATTTAAGGTATCAGAAGACAAGCAGCAGAGAAATTTCCCCAACATGAAAATCTACCAAGGTTTTGCCAAGCAGCATTTAATTCCTAACATAGGGAGATGTGATACACAAGGCACGGGCATCATGGAATATGATGAAAGTGCTGTGGAAAGAAAGGTCTCCCACAGAAACAAAGTGTGGGTGTAAGACTAATTATAGCCCTTGTTGCATCAACCCTGTCAGCTCCTTGTTCCAGATGCAGAACCACAGTTTGCTCTGGACAATCCTCTCCCACTCTGCAGAGGAGAGGGCCCAGGAAGACTCCAGCAAACCCCTGTCCTGTCCCCATATATGTGGGAAGAAGAGAGCTGGTCGTGCTGTCTAAAAAGGATAGTGAGCACACATTACCAGCAGATTAGCTTAGACTGCAGTACTTCATATGCTCATTTTTAACATTTATAATTTTTCTGCCGGGAGAAACTACAATGTAACTTTAATTGGCACCTACTGCTGTAGAAGTTACATGTCCGTAAAGAAGAAATTGACACTTAAGCCCTTAAACAATCCATAATGCACCTGACAATACTCATTGATTGAAGAGTCATTTGCCTCTGTAAAGGAGTAGCTGCTTCCAATTAAACAGTAAAATAAACTTTAATTCTTATACAGTATCATCATCCAGTAGCTTTCCACATGAAACTAAATATCCATGTATGGTATTTTAACAATGCAGCACAAAATAGTAATTCCTTAGTACTACATTTGAAGTATATTCAAATCAAGGGCATCATTTACCAGAAAAACCTTTCAACTGCAGAATTCTAGACATCAGATTATTTTGCATATGTATACTTTTAATCTGTTCTTCAATACCCCTACATTTTTTTTCTGTGCTGCAATTTTTAAAAAAGACTTGCACCTTACAGTGAAAGCATTTTCTATCCCTTTGTAGCCAAACATAACAATAATTCTCTGACTACCTTTGGAACCCCTAGGCTGCACTGAACTCGTGCCACATGAATGCCTACAGAAATGCCATCCAATACATCACCCTTCTTGCAAGATGTGTCCCACATCAGGTCAGAAAGGGCTCTGGCCTGACAGGGGCTGAGCTCTTTGGAAACAGTCTTGGAACTCACTTAACCTCACCCTTACCTAAGTGGGACAAGATGCATGCTTAGAGAGGGAAGAACTCATATGCTTAAATGATGGGATTAAATGCTTTGCTGGATAAGGATCAGATTCCAAGCAGGATTTTATTTACCGTCATTAGCCATGCTGGTCTGCCTTCTACACTGACTTTTTCAAGTTAGCTATGTTTTTACAATGACATTTTCATTTTAGGTTTGTCTCATTTTAACTTTGGCCCATCACCGACACATTTAATCAAACCAAATGGATTATGACAATTCTAGTTAATTTAATGCTCTTGAATTCAGGGCAGTGAAACTGTCTAACAAGTAACAAACCAATTGTGAAATACTTTAGTCATATGATATTCTTCAAACAATTTTTCTTCATTATCTCATACTATATTTTGTTTCTTACAGATGGATCTTTTTTCTTTACAGAGCTATACACTTGTTCAATGTAAAGAAAACCAATGCAGAAAAGAATATATTCTTTTTGTAGGCAGAAGAAGGGAGAAAACTACACCTCAGAAATCATTCTTTAATGTTTAGGCAGTAAAGCCAATAGTGAACTTATCTGCCTGGGTCAGCAATGTTAATTTTCACTTTCTTTAACATGTTGCTCTAACTAATTTTTCTACTACTCTCATAAGACATAAACCCTTATTATAAAATAAATATCTGCATTGTAAGACAAAACTTACTTAAAATATCAGGTAGATACTAAAACTGTGGTTATTTTAGACCAAATAAAAACTGAACTTGACTATGTAAATGGTCAGTTAAACAGGAACCCAGAAGTCAACCCTACCACCACAGAAAATCTCCACCAACTGCCAAGGCAGGCAGGCTCAGACAGAGTTCAGCTGAGGATGTTATAAACACAGGTTCTTGCACACACAGGACGACTTTTCTTTTGCTACCTCTCTGTCAAAGTGCTGTGCTTTTACTTACATCAGACATTAGATATTTTTCTGGAACCACCAGCATAGGAGGAAGAGGGGAAGAAAAGGCTGGGTATTAGAATGCAAGCAGCAATAAGGAGGAAAAGGGATTATGGAATACAACCACAATTAGAAAAGGAGATTATGGCCAACACTGCATGTGTGTGCTCTACGCTGTGTGGGTGGGAAGGGAACGATGACGACAATGATGACACAGGTTAGTATTAACCTTGTTCTATTTTTACCATCATGGGTAAAATGTTGTATCTGCTCTAATTTCCTGTCTCTACTGTGCATGTTTTGGAGGTGAAGCTGCCACATGTGCCCAAAACCTGCACATAACTAAAGTTGGAATGGTGATTCTTTCTCCTGACTCAGGCAATAAAGCTGCACGTGTACTCAATGCAGAGGTATCATACACACCTCAAAAAGTCCCTCTCCTAAAGAGAGGTTCTTCTCTTCCATCTCAAAAAAAGAAGCTACAGAAAGTTACAGTACCCCTGCCCAATACAGTGCTGGACCATGCTTGTCTGGGAATTTGAGTAAAAAGGAAATAAATTATCCCTGGGGATGTTGATCAAGATCTAGTCCATAGGAGCCTACAGGAGTAAAAAACCCTAAATCATTAAAAAAAAAATCACATAACCTTGATTATACAATCTTTTATTGAGAGATTATGGGATAAATGTTATTTAGCAGTACTGCTAGATAGAAAGTTTCCTAGGGAGTTGTTAAATATATTTATGATACCTGCTGCTTTTTAGTAGCATGCTATCCAGACTAAAAATACTGTGTAGCATCTTAGCAAAGCTGCTCAGCTCAAGTTAAGCCAACTGAAATGCTTGGATGACAAGAAATCATGAAGGCAACAGAGACAACTTTTTAAAAAAACCTTTCTAGTTTTCAATGTAACATCTAGAGAAGGGAAGTGCTGGTAGCTCACTTTGTTGCAAACATTGTGAACTTACGTGACCAAATAGCTGATCAGTCTGTGTCACTTGCTCTACAGCATTTAGCAAAATCTCAGAACACTTTGATGGTGGACACTATAAGCAGAGAACAAGTGCACAGAGAACTCAGGGCAGCCCTACAGCAGGAGCTGTGTGTCCGAGCTCTGCCCCAGGACTGCTCCCTACCCTGAAGGTTAAAGGCACTCACCAAATCCAGTGACCTTTCACCTGTCATGAGACGTGACCTCTTGTGGGAGGAGAGGATCATAGCCCTATTTTTCTCTCCCACACATTCACACTTATTTTCTTGCATACATAGAAACATTTCTTGTGGTTTTATCAGATGGAAGCCCATTTAGCTTTGAATATACCCAGCTTAAGGGGACAGACTCTTGCAATGTCCAGCCTGTGAGACACAGGAAGGTAAGATATTTGTGATCATCCCACAGGGAAGTAATTTAGAAATGTCAGAACTTTGCACATGGGCAATTTTCATCAAATTAGCAGTAGTCACTTCTTCTATTGTCCCCTTGTGATTTAGAGGTATTTTCCTTACCAACAGGTTTTTCTGTGCCTGCTTTGATAGAATGCAAATACTATCTACAAAAACAAGCAACTGAAAGGAGAGTAAACTGAAGCCTTGAGGCTACCTAAAATGAGGCGGAGAAGACAGAGACAGAATCTTCCTAGCATCACACAGCAAAGGATAAGAGGCAAAAACTCCCCACTGCAAGACAGGATATTCCTTCTGGAAACAAATGAAAAACTTTCCCACTCAGGTAAGCACTAAGAGGGATTACACAGCAAATCTGTGTTACATTCATCCTTGGAGATATTTAAACTTAAATTGAAAAGACAAATTTGTAACATTTCAGTATTTGAGCAAGGGGCTGGACCAAATAACTTCCAAAGGTCCCCTCCATGCTGTACTTTTATATGACTCAGAATATATGAATTTTACAATATCCAGTTCCTAGTCTGGATTTTCAGACAGCAGAAAGAATGGGAAAGAATGAAAGATATTTTGCATACCTAAACCAATGGAAAGAAAAATGGAAGAGAAACCTGGATTCGTATAAAAATCTGCCTTAAAGAGTTGTAGCTCTGATGGCCATGCATAGCTGTATCAAGAGAGATGCTTAGGAATCTTCTATAGTGGTAGAAAAGGGCTCCTCCCTTATGATTTTCTGGCACTCAAAAAGGCAAAGACTCATACTGGGATGACATGCAGCTCTCCACCCACCCATCTGCCACAACCATGTGCTACTGTAATTGAGCTATTAGTATGCTAAGCTATCTTCAGCAAAAAAAAAATATAGAAAAGCATGATCCTAACACATGAAATGCCACTTAAAATTGCCATCACATCACAGTCATGCAGATGTTCTTTTTAGGTCTTAGTCACTTTTCACCTGACCCAGTTAGACACTTCTCCTCTTCAGCTCTTCTCGATTCTGATGCCCACTGAAGATTCAGTATCTGCTCCCCTTTTGAGAAAACTATGAGTTGCACTTTTGCTAGGGCCATTAGAGCCTTTAATCATCCAACTGCTCCTGACTGATGCATCTGTACTAAGCTGTCAGGTACTGTTTGCTTGCATCCTGCAGTTGTCAAGGTGCTTTCATCTTACTTCAGTAGCTTGGATGCAAACAACGGGACAGCTACAATTACTTCCTTCCCTATCTTTACAGGCTGCTCAGAAATAAATGATGGGACAGCAAATCACATATGCACAATTTATGTCATGCATGAATTATAGTTACAAAAAAGTCCAACCTTGCTTTAGTGTTATCACACAGAGGAATGCTAAAAGCATTACAGGCACTAATCTATATTTTTTTTTCCCTGTTCTTAGAATAGATCAATAATCTGACCTGTTCTTCTAAGCATCACTGCCAGTCTCTGAGCTGACTGCACCTTCCTTTCAAGAATGACTGCTGTAAGAACAGAAGATTCTTAGTTGTTGCTGTTTTGTAATCATAAAATTACAGAAGCAGAGGAGTCTAAAGGATTTTAAGAAAACACACAGTCCACTGCATATGCACTGCGTAGAGACCTGGTACTTTCAGATATGACAGATATATGTCTAACTTGCTCCTAAAAAACACCCATTGAGGAAGATTCCAGTCTTTCTAAGTAGCCTGTTTCTATGTTTCTCTAACCTGATAGCTTTTCCTGCGATCCAACTTGAATCCTTTTTGCTTCCAACAAAACTGCACTACTTTTGCCCTTCCTTTCAGCAGTATCTGATAATAAATTATCATTATTTTTTATTTCCATCTCTGTCAGACTACTGTGACGATACACCATTTTTTTTTCTTTTTTTAGGCTGTACGATGGTAATCATTGTAATCCTCTGAAATTCTCCATATTTCACGTTTTCTTAGCTTGGACTGCCTTCAATTTCCTGCTGATGTCTGTCTCACATTTTGCCCCAAACTGCACATAGAATTCCTTTGGAAGTCTTGTCACAGCTGAGAAAAGCTGAACAGAGCATAATCATCTCCCCTTTACAGAGAATCTCTTTCTGCAAAACCACAGCCTGGTCAGGTATGTCCCATTCTTTCTTCCTATGGATAGCTGTACTTAGCATTAATCTCTCTTCCGTGATTAAAAAAAAATTCTGTTATTCACAAGTATGAATGTGATGCTATTCCCCAATGTGCCTGTAATTAAACCAGGTATCTACTTTAACTTTTTATGTGAACTTTTTTTTCATCATTCAAATTATTACTGAACAGAAACAGACCAAAATCAGATGCCCACTTGAGATTCTCCCAGCCTAAAAGTGAATTAAGTCCAGTTTTGTGAAAAAGAGGTAATTTGCTTTTTTGGTTTTGTGAAATTTCTGTATTTCCACATTTTCCTCACAAGCATTACAAAATCATTACAAAAGACACATTATCCTGTTAAATCAGTCATTCTGTTAAAAGATGACATATTGATATAATTTGTTCTAGTCTAGTCCAAGTCGGCCACTTACAATGTTACTGGGTTCTGCATATTCTACAGTGATTTCTATTAACTTGATCTGGAACCATTGTGGGTCTCAAAGTTAAAAAAATTGGTCTGTATTTCCCTAGGACATTATTTTTCCTCATTTTGTGAAGACATATACTAAGTATTCCTGTGTCTCATTTCTCTAGTAACTTTTCTATTTTTCTCTGCATCAGCTAATTTTTTATTGTGTTTTTAATGTGTTTAAAGATCTGCCAGTTACCTTGGTACTTTCCTGTATTTTTATGTATTTTTCCTAAGTACAGGTACCCACCAGTTCCTGCAGCCAGCTAAAGCAAACTCTCCCTAAGCCCATTATATTTACCCTGCTGCCATCTTTATCACCCTTTCTTTTCTTAGGTGAGTGAAAGCAACTGTACCAGGGCCTTTCTCACTCAAATTTCCTTCAGTCTCTTTTCAAGAGATCTTCTCTATTAGAACAGAACAGAACAGAATCTACCTGATACAGCCATTTCCAGAGTCACTTCTCTCCAAATAAGACCTCCACATGCTGTCCAGCTCACAGTTCAGCTCTGACCAGATAACTCTTACTCTCTGCCTACAGTGTGACATCTTTTCATGACTATTACTGACAAAGAGCACATTCCACTGGCAGCACTTGACACCTACCACCCATATTGAAGGTTCATGTGAAAATTTACAGGGAACTAAATCAGTTTCTTCAATGGGCCAAGTGGTTCAGTACACAGCTCTTATCTGTGCAGCACAGTTTTAATTTTATCTCAAATGGAAAAAAGACGTGCACTGTAGCTCCTATTTTTCCTAACAACTGGACAGGACAACCCACAACCAAAAGATACCATAGCAAAGGTTTCTCTATGCTTTTAGATAAAGTTGATTGTTTTCAATTTAGTGTGAACAAAATGTATCACTGAAACAGGCATCTTTCCTAAATTACTTTGCTTCAGTGATCAAAAACCATGTGGTGTTTATGATTTTGCTATCTTATATCATCTAGCACCTCCAGGGCTGTGTTAGTCACAGCCTCACGGGTGTTTGTTTGTTGCTTCTTTTGATTTCTTTCAATTTGGTTTTTAACTTCTCATTTTCTTTGCCATGCACATGCACTGACAAGACAGACAGCTAGAGGAAAAGTTTGCCTGTTTCATCTTATGCAATGCTGTCCTTCACAGACTCTTATATTTCTCAGTCAGATCATAGATATCTTCACATCATGGCCAAAATCGAAAAGCCAAAACTATGCAATTATTGCCTAAATTTCTTCTTTCAAACTCAGCATAACTGAATGAAGCCAAGCAGGCTTTACATAAACAAGAAAAACAAACCCAAAACCCCTAATCCCTACAAAGTAGGATTTTTCTGTTTTAAAATATTTTTGATATTGGGGAAAAAAAGCAAGAAGGTGACAGTGCTGTTACAAAGGTTTAATGGACAGAGCCCTGCTCAATTCCCCTTCTAGCTCATCCCAAAGCAAACTTTACATTGCACCATCCCATATTTCACGGTCTTTATGTTAGAATATGTTTACATCCCTATCACCTTGCTAATGAAGAAATCAGTGTATCACCAAATAGGGCAGCCTGTGGTAACAGCAGGCACTTCACAGCTTTTATTTCCTGCTCAGAACTGCATTATTTTTATTCACTCTTCGCCAGTTAAGAAACATTTCAAAGCACCTTCCTTTTCTGTAGCATCATTTCTACATTATTCAGGGTTCAGACAGAAGTTCCAAGTACTGCCATGTCCACACTACTCATAATCCATTTTATGTCTGTGTTTCTACACAAAGACAATAATTTAGTCTAATTCACTGTAATTTAAATTACTGCAATAGAAATCCTCCCTATTGAGTTTGAAATCATGGCTGGGGCAGCACAGATCCAAACAATGGAGCTTGTCTCATACAAAAGAAGCAAAGCTGAAACCCACTCATCCCTAAGGCAATTTGTCTCCTCACAGAGTGTGTGGGACACGAAAGGAGCTACAGGACTCTACCAAGCAAGAACATTCTGAAGGACTTTCTTAAAGATAATTTTACAAGAACAAAATTATGCTAAACTCAAAAGCCATATTTTATTTCTCCTTTTTTTTCTTATTTTAATGAACTACTGGAATGATTAACTTGGAGAGACTAGATTGGACAGAATTGAAATTAAAGTGTTTTGTAAACCAATCTCTCCCTGCTCACTGTGTGTGCATAAGGCAGTTTCCTGGGGTTTGCTTTCAGCCAAGTCAGCAGCTTTCTGAATTCAACAAATGCTAGCATTATTTATGGAGCCCAGGAAAGCTTCCATCACCACTGACACTTGTCTTGTTTCTGTACCTCCCAGTTCCTTGTTCCTTGCCATAGTACTTTTCTCCTTTAGTCAGCAGCCTTCAGCCACTTCTGCCCCACAAAGGAAGAGGAGGAGACCCCTCTCCCTACCACTGGAGTTCCTTCAGTCACTCCCTTTATAAAGAGACCCTGCATGTAAACTGAGTGCAAAAGCAGCAAAATTGTACTGTCCATCACACTTGAATTTAAGTGCTTAACTCTCAGGTGTCAGAGAGCAAATCCTCCAGCAAAGTGCAAAAAAGTCTTAGTCCAAGTCTTCTTTCAATGAATGGTGCTCTTCCCCATTACAGCTCAAGGAAGTCTGGTTATCTTGGATCTAATAAAAAACTACACAAATGTGGGTTTTGGTGTTTTGTTTTATTTTGTTTTTAAAGTACCTTATGTCTTTGGTAAAATTGTAATAAAAAATACAATGCAGAGTAAACAAAGCGATGTTAAATATTAGAATGTGAGAGGCATATTCATATGCTACTGAATTAAATAGTGGTATGGTGAAACTGTTTTCTGGGGTTCTGCTTTACTGCATGGTAGCAAAAATCATTAGAGGTTACTGAGAACCAGGTTTTTTCATGTGAGTATCCTCTAGCAAGGTGCAACATAACCAGTTGTTTAAAAGAAGCAAACTGTGCAAACCACAATATAATATGAAACACTCATTATGCAAAGAAGTTGTGAG
This sequence comes from Thryothorus ludovicianus, assembly GCA_013397245.1. Classification (NCBI taxonomy): domain Eukaryota; kingdom Metazoa; phylum Chordata; class Aves; order Passeriformes; family Certhiidae; genus Thryothorus; species Thryothorus ludovicianus. The sequence continues at coordinate 161,976 of VZTB01001755.1, forward strand.
TATTTAGTAAAAGTTTGAAGCATAAAATGATAGTTGTAGCCACACATCTTTGGTCTTGAGAAAATAGGATATGATTCAAGAATGAAAAATTGCTATAATTGGGAAGTAAAGAGGAACACATCAGAAATGGAGAAATCAAGCCCAATTCAGACATGTAATGGATCAAAACATTCAGTGCTGGTACTGGTCTGAATGGAGCAATTATAACCAAAGACATTTCTGAAAAATGACCTGTGCTAAGAAATATGAAAAAGCAATTTTCAATTGTTTAATTTTTCTGCTATATATGTCATTTGAAAATAGCTAATAATATTTAGGCAAATGACAGCTTCCTGCCCCCACTCAGCCTTTTATGAAACCTAAATGGACTTGTTATTTTCCACTATACTAATTTCCTGAAACATTACTATTTTACAGCAAATATTGCATACCAGAAAAAGCTGTATATCTGCTTTCTAATTATATATTCCATTAAACAGCACAACTTCCATCCAAAGCTTTTTTTGAACTCCATAAACGTGCCTTTATTCCTGTAGATGGAAACACATCTGCATATAGTAACTCCTGTATCTAACAAAAGCATACTGTAAACATGGCAAAGGAAAATCCTAGATAAATTATTAAACTGTCCATACCACAAGGTTCTCTATTTCATGCAAAAGAGAAGTAACTGATACAGTGATGTCTCTAGTTTATCTCAGGCAGGCTCATCTTTTCAAAAGCCAAAGTGAGACTGTTGGGTCTTGCTTCAAGGCACTCCCACAAATTCCTGTGGGGCTCATTCCAGCCAGTTCTCATTACTCAGAGAGGCCTCACTAAAAGAATCATGTGACTAAATTTGGATTTTCCCACTCTTGCTAAAACTGTCACAGTAATAAAAAAATCTCCAGTTTCCACACTTCTACCCATTCCTTACAGAATCATAAAATATTCTGAGTTGGAAGGGACCCACAAGGATCACTCAGACCAGCTCCTGGCCCAGCACAGGAGAATCCCAAGACTCACACCATGTGTCTGAGAGTGTTGCCCAAATGCTTCTCAATTTATTATAATTGTATGGTTTTTTTAAAGACAAAATCTTCAGTCAAATGGAATTCAACAATTGAAGTCCCAACAACTTCAATGACATGAATTTGCTTTCTGAACTTTTACATGATCAGTGACTTCCCAGGCTCTGTGCTTTCCTTACAGGCTGCAGAACCTGAGGCTGCAGGTATTTTCAGCCAAATATCTTTGCACATCTAGAACAAGAATTAATTGCTTTACAACACTGACAGCCACTCCTCTCTTCCTCTTCCAAGCACAGAGATGCCATGAAGGGTGACCACAGCCTTCTGAGAAAGCTGAGAAAAGTAAAAAGAGCAAGCCAATGGAGAGAAAATGCTTTACTGCCAACCATCAGGACTCTTACATGGCACTGGAAATCTCAGCAAGAGAGAAGAGCAGAACCACTCATCCATTTCTGAGCTCTGTTTTTTGTGCCCAGCCTGCTTGGGCATAAATAGCCCCCTGAAGAGGCAGCCTGTGCCTGGAGAAGGAGCAGGGGATGGATATGGTTCTGGCAGGGAGCGTGTGCTGTCACCCTCACATGGCCAACACAACAAGACCCTTCACAAGCCACTACTCCAAACATTTTACAGGACTCTTTGCCCTTTTAGACTGCTAAATGGAAGTGAGGTGAAAGCATCACAAGCTTGGTCAAGGAAGATTATCTAGACAAACAGATGAAAAGAAATATATTGATTTATTTACCTAGCACACAGAAGTTATCAGTCTCCCTATACAGCTTTAAAAATCAAAATTAATGTGTAAAAATTTAATGAGTAACTATATTGTCATCTATGGCAAAAATTGAGATTATTGTAAAAGTCAAAGAAACTGTCATGGTTGGTTTGGGTTTGTTTTGGTTCATTGGGTTTTTTGGGGAAGGGTGAGGAGCAGAGTGGTATTCAGTTTTTTACAGTTTCTTGTCTTTCTTTATATTTTATATCACCCAGACTTTCAACTCTCAAATAGCTGAAGTCAAGGTACACAACAGCAGTGAAATATTTTAGTCTTCTTTTTTTTTAAAGAAAAATACCAATAACTGGATCTTTGGACAGTTGTTGCTCCTCTTCTGTAGAAATCACACTGCAACCTAAAATTGCACTATTAACATCTCAGCTCCAACATAGGAAAAGAAATCCTCCCATCCTCTCAAAAATGGGACTTGCTGAGACTGTTATTTCTTCACATGAACATACTCCATAGATAGGACATTATATAACAAAGCAGAGGATTTTTGTTCTTGTTTACTGTGCTTTTGTGAGTTTCCCCATCTATTAGAATGTTTAAAAGGCAACATGAACAAAAACTATTTCACATACATAGTAGATCTGAGAAGGGTCCAAGCCTATTAACCACACGAAATTTGGGCATTAATTATACTCATTTTTCTCTGATATACTTGTAAATTGTTCTGTCACTGTTCATTTATGAATCTGTGAGGAAAGTTTATAAATATTCCATGAATTCCAAGGCTCTTTTTGTGACCACAGTTAGATTTGCAAATATCTGGAAGCACCTGATTTGCTAAATTTCTCTCTCCAAAGAGCAGATGCAACAGTGCAACAGCACAGCAGACTCGCTCCAGCCCAGATGCAGCAGTGTACCTGTATTGTTCAGCATTCATAGTTTTATGTAGAAGTTCTTGCAACACCTTCTTCTCTGGGCTTTAGTAAGTACTTAACCCTAAGCAGCCATCTCCAACCATGCCCTTATTTCTCTGAACCCTCACACTGGCTACCCTTTCTCAATCACATCAAACACGAGCTGGATGCTCTTACTGTCAAAGACCACAGCAGTTCTAACACCATTTCTTATGCAACAAGAGATCTACTTCTATCCTTGATCATCTCACAGTGCTGACATCCATTGCTGGGTACCTGTAGGCATAACATGTTTTCCATTCTGCTTTGAAGGAGCAGCTAAAACAAACCCGAAAACTGTAGCACCATCTTTCTTCAAATCCTCCTTAATAACTCTCCTATACTACAGTGCTGACAAATGCTTACTGCTGATTGGGATCACAACTGACTTCTGTTATCCATTCAGTTCTCCTTTTCCAAAGCTATTTGTTCTGTTGGCTTAAACCTTCAAAGAAAGCTCTCTGCTATGAAGAGTCACTTTTCTGACAGGAAAGAAGTGAATAATTTATACTCTACATATTGTGCTGGGTTCTCCATCTCTAGGCAAACTCCAGAATGGTAGTTCTTCTAAAGGATCTCCATAAAACCAGAAAGGAGTTCTATCAGGGATCTCAGCTTGTTGCATTCTCATTAAATTTAAACACCTCACCAAAGGCAACTGCCCTTGTGATTGGGCAGGAACTGCACTGGTGGGCTACTCTGCCCATAACACAGCAACAGCCTCTTGACTGGTTCTCTCTCAGCTCTTACCCTGTTGCAAGCATTTTGGCAAGCCACTGGAAGTAAACCAGTAGTAAAAGACCAACATAACCCTGGAATAACAGTTTGATATAATGGCATTTTATTCCTTTTCTCCATATGGTGCCACCTGTACAATTGTTACAATATCTGTACTCTGATTAACCACTGGTTTTCACTTTGCCTATGTTTGCAGGAAGAGTGGCAGGTGAATTGATGCCCTAGTTTTCTGTATTTCAGTTTAATTCAAACCCCTGAGAGCTTCTGCTTACTGGGTTTAAGATTTTTTCTTTTTACTGAAAAAAATCCCATCACAAATAAAATCAACCCAAGGACTTAAAAAGAGAATTTAGACATTCATACGTTCCACTTTTTTTCCTCTTAATGTTAACTTTAGATGATTAAAGGTAAGTAAAAAATCTGAATCACTTCAGGAAAATTTTAAATCAGAAAACATAGCAGCCAACTGAATCACAATAATCCATCATGACAATATTTCTGTAATTCTTTCGAGTTATCAGTGTCTGGTTAGAAGGTTCAATTATGAAAAACATTTAGAAGATGAAACTCAGAGTATACCACTTTTGCCTAAAATCCAGAATTACAAAAATTATCCATTTATTTAATGATTTTTCCCATGTTAAAAGGTTGAGGGAAAGGCTAAAATAACGTCTCTTCAGAGAAGCAGATTCCAAGCACAAGCTACTCTATACTCCCATATTATTCCTCTGGTAATTCTCTCTGAAGATTACACTAGATCAAGAAGAAGTTCTATATGAGAACAAAGATGAATGAGGTTCACTCAGTCTGGACTGTGTATAACCAGCATCTTTACAAATTGCATCCACTACTCTGCAGGTACTTTTTAACAACAGAGCTGGTTAGAAAATAGAACCTGAAATCCACTGGAAACTAACATAGTCCTCCTTCTCAATAATGAGCAGGAGTCGAAAGTTCATCACACTGAAATATAATTAGATTAAGAAACAATTTTGCAATGTTGAAAACAATATTCTACTATGTGGAATATTATACAAACAGAAATCAGCATATAATAGTGATGCAAAAACTCAACTTGCATGCTCATAAGGGAAAACTGTAGACTATGCCTGTATCATCATCATTTTTAGTGTCTCCATAAATGGATACTAAATGGAATAGTCTGGGACATCTGTAATACAGCAATCATGGTTGCTGGAAAGCATGAGGGAAATGGCCTGCAAAAACTGGACAACAGACTCTTCTTAAATAGCAACTTCTAGTGCCACCACAGTACACAGCAAGTTGAGCTATACGGACCATTGGCCTAACTCAGCAGGACACTGCAAATGTTCTTGAAATGTTCATGTACATACTTTGGGGAAAAAAAAGCAAAACACAAAAAAAGAATATTTTGTTAGTCTTCTTGACATTCAGCAGAGTGAAAGGGATGCATTTCTGTAACACTTCTTGGCAATTCCCTCTACTTTTCCAGAAATGAGAGGTTTCTACAATATCTTTTGATATTACAAAACTCTATTTTTGGGTGGAAAGTCATTCCTTCCAAAATTTTTCTCCTATGAAGATAAGTTTTAACCCATTAAATATGTTTTTTTAACTGCAAAAATAATGCATGTTCCCTCTATTTCTTATAAAAATATATTGATGACTATAAAGTACACTAACATACTTATGTGACTCACAAACCTAAATTCATCTCAAATAAGGTCAGCATAACTTTGCATCTTTTGAAAATGGACTGAGATGCTTCTTAAAGTTCTACCTGATCTCTGCAGGAAATGAACTATGGAAATATGTTGCATTATGATTCTTGTTTACAGCAAGTAAAAGCTGTGTAACACCTACCACTCACCTTGCTGTGGCTTTTCAGCCTTCACTCTTTCTTGCCTAGGTTGTTCTTTGCACCAGGCAAGGCCTGTGCCATTTGTCCTCCCCACCTGCCCCCGACCTACATGCTCACCTGTAGGGCCCAGATAGGATTCCTCTCTGCTCCATCTTCCATCAGACGATTTCCAGCTATCTCAGATATTTTCCCTTCCCTATCCAGAGCAGAAAGAAATGGGCTACATCACCTTCTGCCTCAGCTGTGTTATCATGCTGCTGTCTGCTGACACCAAACTGCTAAGCTGACTCGTCCCAAGTATGGGATTCTTTCCAGCACAGACTCAGTAGGACAGTTCCTCCTGCCTGCATCTCTGGACACACATGGCAAAGCTTAATGCACCTGGCAGGAATCCTCCCTCCTGCAAAGCTCTGCATTGTAAAGTGACTGGAACTACATCCAAGAAGGAGCAGATGTTCAGCTTATCTGAGTGCAACCTACAGAGAGAAAGGCATTTCTGAACTGAGAGTCAAGAGTGCTGTCGTTCTGCACAGATGTTGTTTCACTTTCATTCTCACAGGTAGTTTTCTTAAAAATACATTGTATGGGACACATCTTAAAAATCTGAAGATTTTTTCCTCTAGGAAAAAAACCTCAAACATCTAAATATATGAATTCAAACACTCCACTGAATAACTTTGTTGGTAACCTGGAGTGGTGATTCTAAATTGATTACTAAATGCCGAGTTTTACCAATTATCACAACTCATTCCTAGTGGAATTTGAGAAACTTTCTTTCTCTTCAAATTGTCCTGCCCATGGATCCCATCAAACACAAAATGGAGATGATGAAAAAATATTCATTCTTATAAACTACATGACACTTTAATAGCTGCTGTGAAAAGCAAATTGCAATGGTCCTGTAAAGCTGCACACAAGCTGATAAGAAGGTGCCACTTGAACAGAGAAATCTGTTTTATGGCAGTTTTCTTTCACATACACTACTCTTAAAAGGAAAGCTTCACCAAAGTCAATATTGAAATTTATTTTCCTACTTATGCATATCTACACATACCAGCTGAAATCTATTGCATTCATAGATCTACATTTGCAGTGACAGAAAGCATCCAAGACTGTTCTACACACTCCATACTTGCACATGTACAGCTTGGCATAAAAAGAGTAAGTATAAAACATACTCCACATGTAGGCTCATGTTTTTCACATAAAGACCATAGATCCATGTGAAATACAAAAGTTAAACACTTGATTGTTTCCTCCTCGCCTGTTTCAGCCTGGCTGTTTGGCATCCATCCTTTACAGGCCAGAATTTTCACAGATGGGAGTTTCCAATGTCCAGCAGACACAACGGAAACTGGATTTTCCAAGATGCTCACTTCAAAAAGATCTGGTACCTTTTGATGTCAGTCTAACTTAATAAATAGTTATGATTTGCCATGCAAACCGTTTTTAAAAACATCTTCCAATGGAGCACATAAGAATTTGGAATAGATTTTTTTGTAGCTAATGCATTACTGATAACTTGTTTCTAGAATTTGGTACCATTGTATCATTGACATATTTTTTAGAAAATTTGTATTTACACAGCTGACAAAAAATAAAATACAATCAATTCTTCAATCTCAACTTTATCATACCCTGATCAAATAACAGCAAAAGTCTCGATTCTTAGGAAAAGCACACTATTCCTGTCAGAGATAGTCTTCATTTTCTTCTTGATTCAAGAGGAAGTTTTAACAGAACAGGCTGTGAATCTATAGAAACTGTAATCATCAAGCTCTTTGCTCACAAATTAAACTAAAGACAAATACCTTTCTCTGAAATTAATTTGAGGAAATCCTGCTGCTGTCAACAGCATTTGGGCAGTAGCTGCTTTTATTTGTTTATTTATCTATTTGTGCATTTACCTCTCATATAAAAAAAGCAATTCAGTTAAATAATTTCTATAATTTCATTTAGGAAAAAAAAACTCTACCATGTTTTTTAACTGCTATGTCTTATGTTAGTGATATTTAAAGAAATGCTACTACAAGAAGATTCCCATGGCGAGCCTTTCACCAAAGAAGGATTTTAGGTAGCAAATTCTATGAGTTTATTAGAATTTATATCCTAATTCTGAAGGCACAGGACTATCAGTGTAATACCAAGAGAAGAACACTGAACAATTTAATTAGGACAGAAAAAAGACTTAAACAACAGCATTTATCCCTTTGCATGCAACCACTCTTAAAAAAACCAAAACATTATACAAATTACTTGCATCTCATTCATTGAGTTTATATTCAACAATGGAATACCAACTGAAATAAACCTTCAATTTTTCTGTATTATTTACCTCAAGAACTAGCCAAAGCTGGTCTCCATTTTTCACATCTTTCTTATAGTACATGCCATAGAATTTGACTACATTGGGATGGTCAGAGAGAGCTTTCAAAATGTTGTACTCAGCTTCAATTTCTTCATCAATATCCTAGTGTCACAAATGAGAAATACATAGCAGTTAACAAATAAATAACGATAGTCATTAAAACAATCAAAGAAAGTATTTTCTGTCAATTCAAATGTAGTCTGAAACGATACAGAGAAGAAAAAACACATGGAACATGAACATGCCATTTAAAGAACAATAAAACTTGGTTCTGCTTAGTGAATACAAAACAGTTATTTTTAAAAATTTTCTTTTGTCTTTATCAATTTCAACTAATGAACACATGGGGTATGACAGAGCAGTCCTCAGGACACTGGGGAAGGAGCAAGGATCCTGGAGGACAGCAAACTGTCCATGAGGCAGCAGTGTGCCCTGGGGTCCAAGAAAGTTGATGGGATGGCTGTACTAGGAAAAGCATTGCCAACAAGGTTAAGGGAAGTGATCCTGCCCCTCTACTCAGCCCTGGAGAGGCACATCAGGAGTGCTGTGTACAGTTCTGGGCTCCTCAGTACAAGAAAGACATGGAGCTAATGGAGTGAGTCCAGAGGAGAGCTACAAAGATAATGAAGGGGCTGGAACATCTCTCTTACAAGGAAAGGCTGAGGGAGCTGGGCCTGCTCAACTTTGAGAGAAGACTTTGAGAGGGTACAACATCAAATGTCAGAAGGGAGGGTCCAAGAAGATGGATTCAGGCACTTCTCGGTGGTGCCAAACAACAGGAGGAGAGACAGTGAGCAGAAACCAATGCATAGAAAGTTCCACTTGAATATGAGGAAGAAATTCTTTACTGCGTGGGTGACAGAGCACTGGAATAAGTTGCCCAGAGAGGTTGTGGAGTGTCCTTCTCTGGAGAGATTCAAGAACTCTCCGGATATAATCCTGTGCCATGTGGTCTAGAAAGAGCCTGCCTAAGCAGGGAGGTTCCATCATATGACCCCACCACTGGTCCCTTCCAACCTTAACTATTCTGTGATGCCAGGCAAAACCAGTGCAATCCACAAGTAGGTAGGTATGTAGATGCCTTGGGAAATTATATGTTACTGCTTTAGTCTTAATGGTAACCCCTGCTAGAAATGGTGCAGTTGGAACTACCTGTCTATCTCTGTGCATGAACAGGTATGACTGCAGCCACATCTTACTCATTTGTCATCCCACTTTCTAGAATTATCTGGAAATTCTTCTCATTTTCTACTGTAATACAAGCTGGTGACGTCCATGTTCTCTCTGGGTTCTGATACTGAACTATAATAATAGTGGCTTTTTGTCACACTCTCACTACAGACCTTGGGTTTCTTAGACAGTGAGGGAAATCCTTTTGGAGATGAGATATGAGGACCAGTTTTGCCAACAAGTGCACTGGGAACTGTGCAAATCCCTTCAGATCAAAAATGGACACAGGCATTGGCAGGCTTTAGCAGGCATTGGAAGACTCAGGTAAACCTTTCCCTCCTGTGTACTGGAATTGCTCATTGAGGGATGATGATTACACTGCATTTGAGTCATGTTGACAAAATATTAAATCCCTCCTGACAACAGAAAAAGGCAAAATATCTGCAGCCATTTTCCCCTCATTGTTTAGAGCTCAGAAAAAAATGTTAACGTACTCATTTCAGATTTAAAGCATTTTTAATATAATTTGCTATTTACAACGATACAAAAAGAAGTGAAAAATCCATTCTAGAAGAAGGCTCCCTTATGAACTACACTATCCATATGAATGGATTTCATATCAGTGAAAAGCATCCACTCAGTGCCAAAAACCTGTCTCAGCAAAGCCAAATACAAGTGACCACAGCAGAGAAAGGGGACGTTTTGTATTCCCAATGAGTGATGCTCCTTCTCATTCTGTTGAACACACCTGCACCAAGAGCACTTTGCTCTCTTGTTTCTTATACAGGTCTCTCCAATATCCTATTCAAGTTCCTCTCATAAGCCTTTTGTCTTGAGACCAGCTTGACCGGTCTCCAAGAACTTCCTTTGTCACCAGTATCTTCATGAATCAGGCCATTAAACTTTCATATTAAGATTACCAGGATAACGATTTTAAGAGATCCTGTTAAAGGATCTCTTAAGGAAGGATTTTAGAGATCCTGTTATTGGAACAACTGAAAAAGAGCAGGAATTCTCATCTTTCTAAAAAAAGGGGGAATTCACTTTAAAGTAATTTTCCACAAGCACAACACAGAATACAGAAAAAAAAAATACAAGGAAGGAAGAAAGAACAAAAGTACTGAAAGTGGCAGAGAATGGAAAGAGAAAGAGTGGAAGCAGAGATGAAGACAGAAAATTCATCTGGCAAAAATAAAAGAAATTTTAAAAAAACATGGTCAAAAGCCAAGAAATTAAAACCAAATGATACAATAGTTTTGACTGTCTTGGGGAAATTGGAAGAGAATTAGCCCACTGTCCTACTGTCAGTTAATAGAGGTTTCTGTCTCCTGAGGGGTACTCAGATTTTATGAGACTTTTACAATTCTAAGGACAAATTAAATTAATAGAATATTCATTCTGTGCCTACTAAAAAGAAAAATACTGCTCAGTATTTTATGAAGGGAAACAACTTGAAATATTTGGTTTAATTTAGTATATTTACCTTCATAAGACAACTGCGTGCATTAGAAATGGAAAACTGAAAATTTTCATCCTATATATAGGATAATTTGGCTAAGAGTTCTAGAGTACAATGGTATTTACTTATAGTCCTGAGGACAAGACTAAGCCTTCCCTGTTTCATCGTCATATATTCTCATATATATCTCATATATTCTCATATATTTCAACACCTTTGCTTTCCTGTTTGAGTTTCAAGAAGTTGAGCTGTTAAGCAGCAAAAAGAGTCTGTGCTCTAAAGGATTAAACATTAAATGCTTGTTTCAGTCTTACATCACCCATGATAATGTAGGTTCCCAGTTAAATTTTGAAATATCAGTTAAATCAAGCCACATTTCTTCTGCTTTGTTTCCAGTCTGCCTCTCAAGAGGCACAATTCTGAAACGATCTCTGAAGAAAAAGAATTGTAAAATGTAAAGAAGAAAATAGATAAAGTATCTTTTTCTTCATTGCAATGGCTCCCTCTGCAGCCATTAATAATACTTTCAGTTCAAATAAAAAGAACTCATTTATTGCTTTCACTTTATTTCCAATACAGGATTGTCATTTTAGCAGCAACCTGGAGGAACAGCAGTTAGTCCAGACACCCTGTAAATAGGAGAGGGCAAAGAAGAACAGTGTTAGAATAAAAAGGCTAAAACATTTAGTTAAGAGTCAAGCATTGGAAGAGTGATGTTGACTGCACTACTGCCATTTTTTCATTAAAATAAGGAACCTGTTTTCATCAGTCATACATTTGCCTGCCTTCAATTTCTTATATTGCATCTTTATTCATTCTATTTCTTCCATCTCCTTTACAATCTATTCTTTTTTTCCTACTAAATGTATTTCTCTTCCCTCTGTCTTCAGCTTTACTATTTCTTTTCACTGTCACTTCTAATATAAATTATATACAAAGATTAAGAGAAAATAAAGACTACATATACTCATAATTAACCAAGTAATTAAAGTAACTTACATGAACGGGATCCAAAATTTTGACTGCTGCTTTGCTGCCATTTTTCTTATTTAACACCTTGAAAACTTTTCCATAAGTTCCTTTGCCAATAGTCTCAATTATTTCCCAGGTATCTGAAGGATCAGGAAAGCTATCAAATATTATTGTTTTCCCAGTCAACGGAAGCATCTCAAATGATGGCTCCTAGGAAAAAGAGACATCAGTGTTCACTCAACGAACAGTTAACAGCAATAGCAATGGGAAGATAAATACACATTCCAGCTTCAAACACTAGAAATGTTTTTGCATATAGTGTATATGCACAGATAGCATAAAGAACAAGAACTGCTGCACTTGAATTCCACTTCATTTGATAGCGTGTTGACTGCACAATATCAAATGAGGGTATGTGCAGTCAACACAGTGTCAAATGAAGGGAAATTCAAATGATAATTTGAACCAAATTCAAGTTTGTGTGAAGCCAGAGGAAGCTTTTCCATACACTTCAAAGAATATATATTGCCACTTCAGGATCTTTGAAGGGAGAGGGGAATGAGAGTCAAGTTCATAAAATCCCAAAGAATTTAGGTCCATTACCAAGAATCAGGAAAGAAGTGGAAAGAAATCCACACAAAAATGCAAATGGTAGCATTAGGTTAATTCAAACTCTTACAGTGAACAGTCATTTTTACAAGCTTACTCTTAGGATTGAATTATGACATAGATCTCAAAAGGCCAAGCAGATCAAAGTGACAGATCTTTTCACAACTCTATGGTCTTCTGACAGACAAGCACCCTCAGTCATGGAAAACGTCCTTACCAATGTACATCCTTTAACAATTGGTTTACATACTGAAAACACCTTTTACAATTATTGAATTGTATCCATCACTGACCAGGTCACACCAACACCCTGATCCATGATGGATACAATTCACCAGGAAATTTGCAGCAGCCTGTTGTGTATTTGGTACTGGCCCAGCTCCTTAATTCCAAACACTGTGGCAATGGAATGACCCAATTTTACCTGATACAATGAAATCTCCCTTAACATTATTCCACATTAAGGTCAAAGTAAAGATCAAGATCCAGAGACATACAGCTGTAATAAGTATCTCCTCAGTTTTCTATTCCAGATTCGAAATTTGCTTCTTTCTTCTGTCCCACAGGACTCACAAAGACTCAGCTCAGTCAGGACACTGACTGTAGTCTCTACCTAAGGCATCACCTTATGCCTAGTCTTTTTCCATGCCTTGGGAACTTCATCACATTCAGGCAAAGCCACTTATTCCCCAAAAAGGAACACAAATGAGTCACAACTTTCTTTTTCTTTGCCTTTAAATTAGTACTCAAATAAAATCACTCTGTTGGGTTTTTTTAATCACTTCATATATAAATGTTTTGTAATTAGCTTCTGCATTCTGCTGTAATTAGGGGACTACATGAAAAAATAACTAAATTTGGGATGATAAAGGGATGAGGATTCATACCCTTGCTTTAAGGGTTTCAATAATGATAGAATTTCACAATTTCTCTATCTAAGATTTAGTTTTTAAAATAAGGCTACTTGTTTAAGATCTTGTTGGATACTAAACCTGCAACTAGTGATTTTTTTTTTATAAGAGGAAAACAAGTAAAAAGGTATCAATGGTTGCCATCATAAGAACTGAGGCATCCAAACCATATTGAAGCCTGTCTGCATACAAGCTATTTTCTACAGAATATGTAATTTTCTATTGAAATCTAGAGCCTGCTATGTCCCATGTTACAAGAAAACACAGGAGATTCTGACCCAGGCAGTAGGAGACCTACAGCACTGAGGAAAGGAAGATTTAATTCCTCCCTTTAGAAGATGAGCACTCCTGACACAGGAACTCAAAGAACAGCTTCACATATTTAGACTGTGCCAGAGCCAAACAGGGAACTCTGGTACCTTGGATCTCCACTCTGCTGCAGAGATGTTTTAAATGAAGCAGAACACTCTAAGAAGCAACATTCCAACCTGGTGCTTCAGACAGCCTCCCAGACTTCATTAACACCCTACACATTGACAGAATGAAGCTGAAATTCACTGACTCCCAGGGTCAATTGCTTATTTGTCTGCAGAGACTGGTACAATGAGAACTGTTAAAGAGTTAAGGAAACATGATCCTGCAGGTGCTATTTGGCTACCAGAGAAAACTGCTAGAGAAACAGCCATGTGCTATTGTTGTCTTTTGAAAATCACACCAGATGCACATCATCTAGTCTTAAGAAAAGTTACCACATACTTAAAAAGTATGCATTCAGTAGCTGTCACATTTAGTTCAATAATTTAAAAGTGTTATTCCAGAAAAAAAAATCACCCTATTTCTTTTTTTTGGATTTACAGCTTTGAAATCATAACTTGAATAAATTACACTGAATACCATGTTTCTTCACTTTCAGCAAGTTAAACAAGTCCCCTCAGAAAAATGGTTTCGTTTCTATTCCTATTATTAAAAATATATTAAATAGAATGATTTCAAGTGTTCTATTCTGAATGATGGATAATGTTTTATTACATCTCAGTGAAGTTGTGAAAGCTGATAAAGATTTAGCCTCATATTTCACCAATAAATTGGACTGCTCTTGGAATAGGTTTGGATGCCCAAACAACTGGATAATTTATCATACCCTTCACCATTAAAAATTTACTTAGAAGCCACCACGATTTTTAACTTGATGCAAATCCCTAAGCTGGGAATGTACCCTTGAACCACTAGGAAAAAAATAACTTTTTAAAATACTTAAAATACTTCTGGTGTGTTTGGTGTGACCGTTCATGCAGCTTCTGCTCAGATTTTGGCTAACCTGCTGCTCAGGCCTGGTGGATGCTGGGCACAGGGCCAGTAAGTCAAAGCAAGAGCACCAAGTAGGCAGACAGGTGGCCTGAAAGAGCTCGAGCCATTACAAGCATTATGCATCATTATCACCAGGAAATCTCTGTCTCCTGTCATCTTTCCTGTTGCAGTTTCCCCAGAATCTGCTCACTTACAGAAAATAGTAGAGGCCAAACCTCCAAGCTGAAAGATATAAAATATCAGCTTACCCAAAAGCTTCAGAAGCAAATGCAACAGGGGCTGGACTGCTGAGGCCTTCCTGCTGCTTGGTGTGATAAAGGGAACACTTGTACCATGACAGAGGAGAAGGGATAAGCAGTCTCTTATCCCCAGCTAGGTTTTGTTTCTTTGGTTTTGCTTGGAGGTGCACATATTAAGAGTTATATGTCATAAATTAAAAAACCCTATGGCTTGAATGGTGAATAAATGAATTCACGTGATAGACTGACCTAGACAAAATGGGATTGAGCCCCTCTTTGTTGTGTTTGTTATAGTTCTTAATCAGCTCATGAGACAAAATTTAAATCACAGAGTACATTGGCCTTTAAGTTTGAGAGAGCCAAACTAACTGACACAGCAACTAAATTCAGGATATTCAAGGGAAGGAAAAAGTAGATTTGGAGTTCCAAGAAAATAAGGATTGGGGTTTTTTTTGGTTGGTTGGGTTTTTTTTATCTGAGAGGGAGATTTGGTGCCAGTTATAAGAACAAAATGAGTGAGAATTCTTTTGAGTCATTCCTATGTGACTTTTTGCTTCACATCTAATATATGCACCCTTTATAGCATAATTCAAGCCAAAATTAGAGATACCCAGGGATGCCCAGTTCAACAGCTGTGCTGGTAGACCACTGCATTCTCCATAATTTTCAGTATCTAGCCTCTTTGGAGAGGGAAGGGGAAGCCTGCAGAAGAACATAGTCTATCTCCTCTGGACTACCTTATTGCTGCCAAGGCAACCCAGTGAAGTACATTTACCACACTCAAAGCTTCAGACACAAACCAATTGCCCTGTGAAGGGCTTTTTAGTCAAGGCCACAGAGCATTGGAGATGACACAGTCACATGGAAATAAGCAATTGGTTTTGCTTCTGCCAGCTGGGTTGAAAGCACAGTGGAGCCAGAATTTCACATAGAATATTATATGTTAATCCAATATTTTCACCACTGTTTCATACCACCTAGTTGTGAAATGTTCTTATAAATCTTCCACCCCAATAGTTCGTGAATGGACCTTCATCTTACTTGCATGAAAACATACCCATTTCCTCCATAAAAAGCTAATAAAATGAGAGCTCCTTGCCTCATGTAATTCATCTTCTTCCATGCAGGGAGGCTACAGAATTAGCAAAGCAGACATCTATTCACATTCAACGACAATGAATGCAGCCTTTAGGTTCCCATCAGCACCTTGTCTACCACAACTTTTTGGTCTTCAAAACTCAAACTAGGACCTCATCAGTTCAAAACACACCTACTGAGGTTGTCTTCTGTTTTGTTTGTGCACATCACTCTCCTTCACATTGCAAACATTATTCACGTTAACCAGACAGCTCCTGCACACATCCTACCCTGAAATGTGCCAGACATCTTCCTGCATGTCACGACTGGCAGATGTCAGGTGCCAAGAACACTGGCACACATGGCCTGTCAGCTGTGTTACCTCTCTGAAGGTGACACAATGCATTCCTTCAGATTGTGAAACTTAAACCTCTTGCCTAACGGATGTCAGAAAAAGTAATCACCCTAACAAAAACAAACCAAACAAAAATAGACAGCTTGTTATATCAAATAAAAAACTCCACCTCACCTCAATTTTTCACCCCATTTATTGCTTTATTCAATATCTAATTTGGAAGTTCTTTAGTCTGGCACTTAACACAAGGCACAGTGGGGCCTTCAAATACTTAATGCAATGGCACAATCAAATCCCAAAACACATTTCTTCTTATTTCATGAGTTATGCCACATTGACAAGTACTTAATAAGAAAGTTAAAGGCTGGAATTCTCAAACCAAGCAAAAAGCATGAGGCTACAATATGCTCTTAATTGTACTAGCACCTAGCAATTTCTGGATAAATGTCCAAATAATTTGATGATTCAACTAAGAGTATCTTAGTTGAACTGCAGCTCAGATTCTCAAGTAGAGCTATAATGACTAATTTAAGCAGTATATCATCTTAGCCATCATTCAAAGAGTAAGTTTTGCTCTGGAAATTCAAATGTCACCCCCATTCCATTCTGGGGAATATCTGGCCTCTGATTTCAATGGTGATGCCACCTGTATCTGAATGTGAACTATACTAAAATCTAAGCTCAGTGTGAGCAGATAATCTAGTTTAGCCATTAGTTAAAGAAAAGTGTTTGGAGGTTTGCAGGCTGGCTTTTTTTTAATTTCATTTGTCAGAAGCTGAATGCACTTAGCGTTATAATTTCACTCTAAAACAACAACAAATTTGCATAATTACAGAATTTTTGTACTCTCCATAAGTCTAGACGAATTATCCTCTTCCACTGCACATCAATTTGCTTATTACTTTCTACTCTATGTATTCCCCATTGCTTTCAATTGTTCTTTCCACACCCCAGAGGGAAAAAAAATCTCTTTAGTCCCAGCTATGGTAGATGAAGAATAAAAATCAACAACCTTCTCTAACAGTCAGTCCATGTCTTTTGCTGTTGTGTTCTTACAGGAGTAAGAAAGACACAAGACATCAATTCAGGTAGGCTTCACCCAAGCTGATGCGTAGAACACACCTATTGGAACCTAAGTTAGATGCTATAATTCTGTTTTGGTCAAAGCAATAAAAAACTGATTCACTTCACCTGGTTAGCATTTATCTTAGCATAAGACAGCTCAGTCTCCAGACAGTGTTGATTCTACTGGCTAAGTTTCCATTGCCTACAAGAGGAGCCCAATTACACTGCTTCAGATGCAGACATGCTAAAGTAAATTAATTCTATCTACTTAAATGCTGGAAATAAAGAGTTTTAGCTTGACAACTGACAAAATGAGCATCAGCTCCATACTACTGCCAGGAAAACTGCAAGCCAGCCACATCTCATCATCTGAAAGCTGTCAGGCAACTTGGATGTTGTCTGAAGATGCACAAACAAGGCAAGCATCATGCAATGACATTGCCAAGCAAACTTTGGACCCAGCAACCAAATCCTAAATTAATGTAAATGCAGGAATAAATGGTTATGTAAAGCATTTGGAGGCAAGGAGTGGTGATCAGTTTAGGCAAGTATCAGACAACATATCTAGGCACAATTCAAAGTACTTACATCAGTCTTAGGGTAGTCACAGAAGAAACTGGTCTGATTTTGAGGCCACTTTATAATGTTTACTCTCTGGAAGGCTAGGTAATTGCTTCTTTTGTTTCTAAAAACACTTTATTCCTTTGGTAACTGTTATCCAGTGACAACTTTCCCAACAAAGCAAGACAGCTTTCAGAGACATTTGATGCCTCTGGACTCTTCCTTTGTAAAACTTCTATACGCAGTAGAGAAGCGGTACTGCGTGGTACCAGTACCTGATCTCCTTCTATTGATAAATGCAGATTGGGTGTCCACACTGACATTTCATCTGTGGATTATTATTCAGCTGATGTTGACATTTTGACTTGCTGCAGACTGAACTGGCCAGCCCGGCTCATGGAAGACTTCAGCTCCTCACTCTGAATGCTCTCAGAGGGCACAGATGCAATGGATCTACCGCAGTGCTAGATTCCACCCTGGTTTCCATCCATCCCCTGCCATGCCCCACAACAGTCAAAATCACACTGCATGCTGGGGTTTACAGTTCTAAGGTAGCTCCCCCAGAAGAGGGGATTTTTTAAGCAATACGTTAAAGAATCAGCGAGGGCTGTAAGCCCACAATCTATTCTCATGCATAGGGGCTACCCACTAGCATGCAATCCTTCAGAGTTTAAACATGGTACCAGTAGAGAATCCAAAACTTTTTCAAAACCAATCCTAAGATAAAGAAAGAGGGTATGATAAGAAAAAGGAATCAAAACGCTAAATTTAATTATGGTCATCAATTTTAAAAGCGCTGATGTTTTGAAAACAAATGATAGCTAAAGATTTTTGCGGCAATTGTCGTCCAAGAGACAATATTTTTGCAGGGGCATTACAATCATGAAACAAGATGAAAAATGGAAGGGGGAATGGTTCATTATCAAATTGTATCTGGACTTTGTGTCACCAGAAGTAATGAACTGATATTAGCAATCCATGAGCTGAATTACATCCAGCTAATTTTGTGGCTCCCAGAAGAGAGGCACTGCAAGTGACGAGAATAATTTTTCAATGACTAAACACTAGATCAATATATTAGGAAATAACTTGTTTTTCTAAGCTAAAGCATCACTTAATTTTCCTATTTTAACACAGTAAAACTTTACAATGCCATAAAAACCAATATGGTGTGACCTCACATACTCCGTATTTCTCAGAACTTCTAACTACAGAGAAGTGGTAACTCAAAATTAATTTAGCTGTTGTATCAATAAGTTTTGGCAGGGCCTGAAATTAAAGCGATACAGTAACTCGATAGCAAGATAAGGAAGGCACTGCAGACAAGAAGCAAACTTGCTAGCACGTAGCATTAGCCGACAAGAAGTTACGGGATGTGAGAGTGGAGTGGGCACGGTAAGAGCGCACACGTGTCCGGCCGAGGCACAGCCCCGCGCGTCCCTCGGGGGGCAGCGCTCTGCCCGCTGCGGAGCGCCTGTCCCGCCGCGGGC